>QJNU01000407.1:0-69772 GCA_004154915.1 Monosporascus ibericus
AGTCGTGGAAAGAGCAATTATAACACTGGGCGTAGATGACAATCTTGCACTATGACTGAACCAGCTGTTGCCTCCAGAGTACCGGCGCCAACAACTGAGGGTGTGTGTTAGATAAGTAGCGCAATAAGTGCGCACTTATCAATACAGTCTTTTAGTGCAGTGGCTACGCAACAATAACACTTTACCTTACATAAAGCTTTAAAAATAAAAGCTATATGCAAAAGAAAATTTTCAATATAATATAAGATTTATTAAGTTTATTAATATTGAGAATAATGTTTATTACAGCTTAATTATATATAATCTCTAGCGCTGAAAAATATATTATTTATTTAAGATTAAAAATAAGCTTTAATAAAATCTATATATATATATTATACGAATAATCTAACGTTTAAACCGATTTTATCTAATATACAAGGCGGAAAAAAATTACAGATTTTGCGCCTTAATGCCAGTAAGAAATTCGATATGTTATTTATTATAAATCTTTATATTATAAAAAGTTTTAAATTAGTAATTTCCAGCCATTATAATTAATATTAAAAGTGAATTATAAAAAGAAGTATTTAATTCTTATAAGACGAAACGTATATAATTTCTGCGTAAATGAAGAAGATTATATATTTTTAAGCTATATTATAAAGGTTATCGCGTATATAATTAATAGGAATAAACAATTTCCTATAAAAAACGTATTATTAATCGATTATTTTGAAAACATATTTTTTAAAAGATTTTATAAGTCTGATAATAACTACCTACGTATTTTTAATAATAAATATATAGTTATAATAAATAAGAATCATAAATTTAAATTAAATAATTAAGCATTTAAAAATTCAGGAAATATTATTACGGTATAAAATGTTTTATAATTATAAAGTATAATTATTAAAGTGCTATAAAGTATTTATTACGCTAACGTACCATACAAGCGAATCGATCGCATAAGCAAGTCGTTCCTTTTTTTAGCATTCCGTAATAATAAATTCAAATTAAGCAACTATAACGTATTAAATTAATTTAAATTAATCGGATTCTTTTTCGCTAAACGTATTTACAGCTTTTTTATAAGTACGCGTATTATATCCGGGCTTGCCGCAAACGCCATATTTCCGTTCTTTCGTTTTAACCCTTCTGCGACGATTACTTTCAGTCGTTGTTGGCTGCGTTTTTTTATAACCCCCTTTCTTTTCGGCTAAAAGAATTTATCCTTTTGTATAATAAGTGTTCCTCCTTTTTAAAGACGTTTATTTTTAGTTTTGCGACGTTTACTTAAAACGTGGTTAATTTTGCGTAATTAGGTAATTTTTGGTTTTAAGAAAGTAACTTTATACCAAAGTACCAAGTAACTTTTAGGTAACAGATTAACCGATTTAACGATTTTTTTCGGCGAGCTACTCTAATACTTTTTGATCCTTTTTTGTAAGTAACGTCCTAACCTCGTTACTTCTCGGATATTTATAAGGGTTTTCGTAAGGGGTGAAAGATTAAAACCGGCAGAGGTAAGCGGAAAGACTATCGGTATAAATATAACTAAAATTTCTAAGTCGGAAAAAACGTTATTAAAATCGAATAAAATAAGTTCAGTTTTTACAAATCCGGATTTAATATTATCGGAAGTTATGGCAACTTTAAACGCGTCGTAAAAATTAACAAGAAAATCTTTTTTAACGATATAGTTATAGTAATATCGCATTAAACCTTCGATATAAAGCGAATAGGTACGCTTTAAAACGGAAAAATAGGATACATCGAAAAATTAAAGCCGATAAAAGGAATACGCGGGTATATAAAGCGTAATAATACCGTAATTTGTATAATATTTTTCGAATTCGATCGAATAATAACTTTCGTAATTATTAAAAATAAAAAAACGTTTCGTTCCTTTCGTATGAGTTCGTATATGCTTATTAAAATATTAAATTTATTTTAAACTTAATTCGTTTATTATTTAATTATTAAAATTGGTATTAACTTTTTAATCGGCTAATAATAAGTTATTATAATATTAAAAATTAAGGTAGGTTTTTTGTGTTAATATAATAAATAAAAATATAATTTAATTTTACGAATTAATAGTTTATATAATTATTACCTATTCTCAATTACTTTATTAAATTTATTTAAGTTTTTTATATTTTTTTATATTTATAATGACCATATTTAATATTATAAAAAGCCTTATTAAAAAGCCCGTTTTATTGAAATTATAGATATCCTTTTCCGTAATATCGTATTTTGTGATTATAGCCTGTATAAGCTTAAATTATTTGCGAAATACTTTCAGGTTTTCGTATAATATTTTTTAATAATCGATCTTTCGATTTAAACGCGTTTTAAGTTTTTTTTTTTTTCGTTTAATAAAGTTCGACGCCTAATTAACCCCGACGCGTTCTGTAACGCGTTAGGTAAACAACAAATTTGCCATATCTTTAACATGCTAAAGCCGGATAGAAAACGTTCGCGTATTTAGGTTAAGAATTCGGTCGATAATGGATTTCTTTTCGGTCGGCGTCAACTTTCGCGAATTAGGAATACTATCGGTTCGGGCGCGTTTGCCGTTATATTGGTTTCCTAAAGTAAAATATGGAACGTTATATATTATATGAAGACGCTTAAATTTAAGTTTCGGGGTTTTTTTTTGCCTAAAGGGTTAGATTTATCCTCGCTTCATTTGTAAGCAGTTTTATATTGTTAGTCTTATAGAATAAAGAATTAATGTAGAATGGTTAAAATTGTTAAAAAAACGAGCGACTCGTTTATACGAGGGACTTGCTTGTGTAATACGTTATACGTTATACTTTATAAAAGTTTTAAAGGATTAAGATAACTTTTAGGCCTTATAAGTATCATCCGATTATTTTTGTATTTAATATAAAAGCGTTTAAAATATTAGTATAAATAAAACGTTAAAATTGAAAATAAGTATTATGATAATATTTTAAATAATGATACGAATTAAAGAGATTAAACGTAAATAAGGCGGTTAAAAAAACGAGCTTTAAGTTATATATATATCAAACGATTTAAATAAAACTTTAAAATTAATACGTAAACTAGAGTTTACTTTAATTTAAGAGTAATAATTATAGTTTATATATATATTTCTTTTAGCTCGTTAAATAACAACGGAAATCTTTTAATAATTTTAATAATGCCTAATACGTTATTCGAAACGTTTATAATATTAACAAATAATTAATATCTTAAAAAATAAGTACATAAATTTTATTTAGAATCTAAGAAATGCTCGCGTATATAGGTTAAAGATTCGGTTAATAATAGGTTTCTAATCGTCCGGCTTTAGTTCTTGCGAAATAGAAGTAATATAAGCTTAAACGCGTTAAGAGGTAGTCGGTTATAAGTAGGTTAAAAAGAAGAGATAGCAATATAACGTCCGTAACAAACCTTAATATAATGCGTACATTTATTAAAAGGTTATAAATACTGTTAGCGCAAGGTATACGATCGATTTAAATTAATTAAATATATTATAGTTAAGTTTTTTAAATTAGATATTGCGAGATATAGAATTTTAGTTCGTTCGCTGGTGTAGTCCGTTCGGTAGTATGATACATTATATCTTTTAATTTTATATCTTTTAATTAGAACCGCATCTATAAAGACCTTATTAATATTAAATAAGTATTAACGAAAAGGTTTTCGTTTATAAAAAGTGAAATAAATTTACAATTCGCATTTACGTATACGGTTTTATATAATAAAAAGGAAAAAATTATAATAAAATTATAACGAATATCGAAAAGAATATAAATTAAAGAATTTTAAGACTTTTAATTGTTTATAAACGAAACTTTTTAATAAGTTAAATGTAAAGTGATTTATTTAGAATTTAAGAATAAAAATATGTAAGATAAATTTAAAAAGTTTAATATTAAGTAGAAATAATTAATAAAAATATAGTTTTTCTGGATTCTTTTTCTAGATAAAATCTTTTTTCATTAGAACTTAAATCTTATTAAAATGATAATTACAATTTCTTTTTTTAAAAATTACTCGAAAGTATTTATTTATTTATTTATCATTTTTAAGGTCGTAATTTAATTTTAAAAGAGATTTTCCGTACCGAATCAAAATTCGGTTATCTAGTAGTAATCAATTACGATATATAGGTCACGGTTAATAGTAATTTTTAAACCCGCTGGATTAAAGACTTTATTCTTTAGTTATTTAAAAACAAAACTTAAAAAGTAATAATTATAATAACTAAACGATTCGCTATTAAAATAATAAGTAGTGTATTTATAAATGAAATCTTTTAACTTAATAAGTTAATATAATATAACTGTTTTCATATATTAGCAGTTAGCTTATAACGGAACGTTTTTTTTAAAAAAAAAGTAAGGCTTATAGCGAGAAATTATATAAGTATTTAATAATATAAAAATGTCGTTTTATTAGTATAATAGCTATTGTAAAAGTTCTAAAGTAAAATTAATATAAAAGAATTAATGTAAAAATCTTGTAAAAATTAATTATTTTTAAATTTAATTTTTAAACTTTCTAGTTATAATTATTTAAAATAAAAGCGAGTATCGGTAATTAGTACTTATAAGTATTACCTGCTTATCAGAATACCTATTATTTATAAATAATCATTTTTTACTTAATTATATATATAAAAGTAATAGTTTATAAATTAAATTTGTCCTTTTTAAAAAAATAATAAAAGCAATATATTAAAGTCACGCTAAATTCCTTTATTTAATCACTGTAACTGTTATAATATTATAAAAAAAGATATTTATAACTTTAATAAAACCGGCGTTTTAAACAGACTTTTTATAATATCGATTATGTTATATATATATATATTAAAAAGTCGAAGTTTTAAATAAATATAATAAATGAACCTAGAATAAATATAATTATATTCAAGGTTAGTATAAGTTCAAACCTTATTTTCCAGACTTAATTAAATATATAAGAATCATTCCGCAAATATAATTCATATAATAATATTATAGCTAATATTTTCGAACACGGTGACTAATTAATAATTTTTACGTCTAGGATAGATTATATTGTTACAGGAACAGGGGTTCCTGTCTTGGAGAGACCAACCTTTGGGGCCTGGCTCGTGCCCGTTACGGGAAAACCTCGGGAGGAGGGCTTGGCTCTCAAAATGATCTGGTCGATCTGGATAATCTGGGACCAGATTACATAGATTACATAGATCCACGACATACTTACTTTAAGGAATAAGAATATATATAATCCGGTTTCCCATATAGATAGCACTTACTTAGTTTTGCTTTTTAGTTATTAATTTAAACTTTTAATTAAAGGTAATTATATTATTTTTTAATTAAGGGAAAAGTTTTTAAATTTTTTTAACGAACAAACCTTTAATAAATTATTTTTTACCTTATTGTTATTTATAAATTAAAACCTTATTTCGGATATTACTTATATTTTTAGGTGGATATATAATAGGTTCGTTATATTTTAATAATTTTTTGATTAATAGTTAACGAATGATTCCAAGCTTAATTAAGCATAAGCTTTCCCGAATTTAATAAAGACGATATTATAAAACGACGTTTAAAAGATAAATAATATACCCGATCCTTATTATAAGCCAGTAAAAAATTAATAACCAGATTAAATAATTTACTTTTTATTAAAAAGAAATTTTAACTAATTAATAATATTATGCCTTTTATAACTTAAGATAAAGAAAACCTTTTTTTCTTTTAAACCCAGCATTTAATCCCGGTTCCAAAAAATATCATTAAGATTTAGGGGAATTCGAAAGAAAAAAAAGAATTAAAGGTTTAGGAACTTTAAAGCTTAAAGGGAAAAAAGAAAAAGCTTTTCCATAAAAAAAATGAAGATTTTATTACGCAAAATCCAAGCCTTAAAAAAAGATAAAAAAGAAAAACCTTAACCTTTTAAAAAGAGAATAACTTAACCTACCCGAAAAAAAAAACCTTAGTACCTTTATTATTCGGTCTTAATCGATACCGTAAAACCATTATCCTACTTTCTAGTTACCACGGAATACCGGAAATTAAAAGTTACAAATTAATTACCTTAAAACTTTATAACGGAACTATAAATATGAAGTTTTTTTTTTAAGTTAAAACTTACCTTAAGTTTTATTAAAATTTTTTAACAGAAAATTATCAAAAAATAATGGCTATCTTCCAGTTACTTACTGGATAAGTTCTTTTATAGTTTAAATTTATTATAAAGAATTACTTGGAAAATTATCTTAAAAATTTTTTAAATATTATTAATTATATCTTTAATAACTACCGTTACTTTAAAAACCGAATACGAGTTATATTTAAAAACCCAAATAAGGAATAATACGTAATAAAATAACTATACCTTCTTTATTAAACTAAATTAACCGCAAAATATACAACAAGATTTAACCGTTTAGCCGTAATTTCCAATTTACTAAAAAACGCGTTATTTTATCCCTTTTACGATAACTTAAAACCTTAAGTTAAGAACGAAATATATATAGTACTTAAGACGGAATCCTTTAAGGAATATATTAATAAAGTAATTATTGTTAATCGACGTACCTTTAACCAATATCTTTAAAAAAAAGGAATTAATAAACGAAATAACGATAAAGGTTTTAACGGTCGAATTAAAAAGGATAAAAGTAAACCTTAAAAAAAACAGGCATTACTTTAAAGAATTTTTAAAAAAATAAATCTAATATAAAATGTTTTGATTATGGCAAAAAAGAATATTTTAAAAACGAATATTATTCCCTTATAAAAAGGAACTTTAAAAAAAAGGATTTTTTAACCTTAAAAAAAACCAAAACGGTTAAATAAAAAACCGATAATAAGACGAAAGAAAAAAAGAATAAAGTTAATTCAACTTTTTTCCAGCCAGAATTTATTATTATTATTATTATTTAGATTTAAAACGATATTTTAAAGTATAAAAATTACCTTATTTGCTAGGACTTTAAGGTTAAAGCTTATAAATATCATCCCGGATAAATAGCCTTTAGGATAGCCATAAAGTTAAGATGCTCCTGTTATCTTGATATATCTTAATATAAGATATACGATAAAAACGGTTAATTTTAACCTAACGCTAGCAACCATAAACAGTTATTTCCGGAGTTTTACGAGCTCCTTAAATATACGGTATATATTAAATTACGAAAAAATTAACATAAGTTATTATATTTTACCGTTTATTATATCGATAATTATTTTATATATCTTAAAGTTAAAAAAGATAATAACTTTTAATTTAAATAAAATAAAAAGATACTTACAGAACTAAATAACGAATATAAATATATAAAAATTTTCCGATAGTTAAAATACCTTAGGTCTTATTATTTATATCCCGAATTAAAATAAAGCTAAAAAGCTATATCGTAAGGATATTTATATTATTTCCCGATATTTTATATTTAATACGAACTTTTAAATATGGAAATATTTTTTTCGAAAGTTTATACTTTTAACTCGATAATTCGAAAGATATAAGATTAAAGATTAAGCCCGAAAAGAATAATTATTTCCGAATATAAATATAGCAAGAAAATATGGTTTAAATATAAAAACAATTAATATATTAAATACGTTATTCGAAAAATACGCAAATGGAAACTTTTTTAAGTTAAATATTATTATAAGTTAAAAAACGTTAAAAGTTTTTAAAAATAAGATATTAAAAAACTTTAATTTATAAAACTTTATGCAAAATAATAAAAAGATTATATAGCCAGATCGAAATTTTATTTTAATATAAAAATAATATATTTAAAGCTATAATTAATTTAGGAATTAAAGGTAATTTTATCTTTTCCGCGGTAACAAAAAAATATTAAGTTTTTTAAAAATATAAGCTAAAATTTTACAAGTTACGGATAATAAATAAAAACCTATCCAAATATGAAAACGGACGAATTTTGCGAAAAATTAAAGAACTTTCCATTTGAATTTAAAAATATTAAGAATAAATTTTATTAAATATTACCGACATCTCTGGATACGACATTATTTTGGGAATATTATGGTTTAGGATTAACAATTTATATATTAACTGGAAATAGCAAATACTTTTCTGGAAAAATAATAAAAAATTACCTAAAAAGGATAAATAAAAAATTTATTATGTTATTAAAGAGGTATAAGTGCCAGATTAAGCCAAAATAATATTATCTAAATATCGAAAATTTAAAAGATTATTTAAAGATAAAAAGGATTACGAGTTATTACCATACAATTAATAGAATTATCGGATATTTATTAAAAAAGGATATTATCCTAAATTTTATAAAATTTATTATATAAACCTTAAAAAATTAAAAGCTTTATAGAAAATTATTTAACTCGATTTAAAAAAAGAATATATTCGATTTTTTAACTTTTTTGCCGGATACCCCGTTTTTATGGTATTAAAAATTAAGGACGGAAAATAAAAAATTAATAAAAATAAAAACCTGGTTTTTAAAAAAGTTATCAATTATAAATAATTAAACGATATTACGATTAAAAATAAATATTCTTTAATTTTTATAAACATATTTAAAAAAAAAAAAGTTAATAAAGTTAAATAATTTATTACGTTTAATTTTCGAAACGGTTATTACCGTATTAAAATAGCTAAAAAAAAAGAATAAAAAACGATATTTAAAACGATATACGGACTTTAGGAATACCAAATAATACTTATGGGACTTATTAATGTTTCCGCCAGTTTTTAACGCTTAATAATAACCATTTTACGGAAGTATTTAAATAAGTTCGTATTTATCTACCTCGACGATATTCTCATTTACTCCGAAATTTTAAAGGAATATAAATAATATATAACTTAAAGATTTTAAACTTTGGATAAAGCAAATATCCGAATTAACCTAATTAAAAACGTATGGCATATATAAAAGTGAAACTTTTTAAAATATACATTTACCCCCGGTTAAATTTAAATTTAACGTTTTAAGATAAAAGTAGTTAAAAATTAACCCATCCTTAATAAAACGACCGTTACCAACATCCGGCAAATTTTAAGATTTACAGGATACGTGCGAGGTTTAATTAAAGGATATGGAGATATAGTTAAATTATTAACGAAACTTACTATTAAAAAGTACGTTAATAAAAAATTTAAGTTCCTAAAAAATACAAAAGAAATGTTCCAAATCTTAAAGGACGTAATTATTAATGGACCCATAATAAAATTACTTAATGTAAATAAAAAGAAACGCTTAAAGACGGACGCCTTAAATTATATATTAAATACCGTCCTGAAACAACTAAAAGATAACGATAAATAATACTTAGTAATTTATTATTCGAAAATATTTAAAAATGCAAAATTTAAATACCCGATTTATAATAAGGAACTGCTAATAATTATTAACGTTTTTAAAAAATAAGAACCTTTCCTTAATAAAATTAAAAACCCTTTTAATATTTACTTTAATTATAAAAACTTTATTTAATTTATGAAAACTTAAAAATTAAATAAACGATATAAAACTTAAATAATTTTCTTATTAAGGTTTAACTTTAAAATATATTATATTAAGGGAAAAAAGAATATTTCAGCGGATATTTCTAATTATAAAGGCGATTATAATCCTAAGGTTCCTAAACGAAATATGTAAATGCTACAATATAATAAAAATGGTATTATATAATTATGTAAAATCCTAAAAAAACTAACCCCCGAACTTTTAATACAATTTCGAAATTCCTATAACATAAATAAAAAAAAGAAGTTTAATAATTAAAAAGATAACCAAAAAGCCAGCTGTTATATTATGGCAAAATTTATATTCTTAAAAACTAACAAAAATAATTCGTAAAAAAGTTCTATAAAAACTTATTATATAAATATTAAAAAATCTTTAAGATTATCTAACAATTATAAGAAAAGTACGATTTCCTAAAGTTACGCCAAATAATCAAAAAGGTTATTAAGAATTACGATATCTGCAATAAGGCCAAAATAATACGCTATAAGCCCTATAAATTATTACAACCTACCGATATTCCTGATAAAGTATGAAATATTATAACTTGAGATTTCATTACCAACCTTCCTTTATTTAAAGACTTAATTACTGGAATTAAATACGATAAAGTTTAGGTAATCGTTAACAAACTTATTAAATATAGATATTTCTTACTTTTTAAAGGAATTACGATAATAAAATAATTAATTTATGCATTTATATAACATTATTTCGATAAATACGAAATATTAAAAAAGATTATTTTTAATCGAAATAAGCTTTTTACGTTTAAATTTAACATTAACTTTTTAAAAAAAAGAAATAAGTATTAAGCTTAAGTTTTTAATAACTTATTACCCATAAACAAATAGTTAAACGGAACGATTAAACCAAACCTTAAAATAATACCTTAAAAATTATGTTAACTACTAGTAAAATAATTAGGTAAAATTATTACCGTTAATACAAGTGGCTTATAATATATCTATTAACGAAAACATAGGCATCTTCCCTTATATAGCTATATACGGACATAAGGTAATAACTTAACAACCAAAGTAATTATTATACAGGATTTCTGTAATTACCATTATAACTTTACGAACCGAAATAATGGTAATAAAAATTAAAACGATATAATCCTGCCTATAAGCCGACTTACGTTTTCTTTAGCAAAAAATGGCTTAATATTATAACAAAAAAAGAATTAAGGGATTAATTTTAACGAAAAAAGATAAAGTTTATTTATTACGTTAAAAATAAAACGTAACGACGAATATCTTACAAATTAAGATCAAAAGGCTTAACGATAAGTTTAATTTTAAGAAACTTGGTTCGTTCAAGATTAATAAGGTTATTTCCAAAATTAACTATTAACTGTTATTACCTAAAATAATAAAAATATACCCTGTTTTTTTCATTTCCTTACTTAAATTAGCACTTAAGAACGCCCCGTTAAAGATAAGCCTGGAAATCGAAAAAGACGATAATAAATACGAAGTTAAACGAATACTGGATTCCAGAATAAGTAAAAACAAAATATAATACCTAATTAAATAAGAAGGATACTTATACGAAAAAAATATTTGGGAATTATTTAACTATCTAACGAATGCGATAAACCTGGTTAAAACGTTCTACCGGCAGAATCCTGACCGACCGTCTCCAGCGCGGCCAAGATTGCGGGCGACAGTGGTTTCCCGTTTAAATCTAACCTTACGGCGTTCCAGTCGAACGAAGTAGACGCCTTCGCCATGGCGTCTATTTCGGAGGCAAGCTGCGCCTGCTTGGCCTCCATACGACGTTACTCTTTTTCCATCTTTTTTCGTTTTTCCAACTAATTTAACTCCAAACCTTTTTTTAATAACTTTACCGTCCTTTTTTTGAGAAAGTCTTGTTAAAGGCGTAACCGCCTTAGTTTTTTAATAAACTTTAGTAATTTTTCGTTTTGTTTACGACGTTCTTTTTTTACAGCTTTCTGGTGCGCCAAAAATTTGTCCTTTAAAGTATGTTGCTTTTTTTGTAACCGTTTTTGCGTTTCGTTTATTTTTTTTAAAGGAATTTATGGTTAAAACGTTATAAAAGGGATGTTAACGATAAGTGCAATAATTGTAATGCAAAAATTCGGGGACGTAAAGATAATTAACTTTATTAAATCGAACATAATTAAAATAAAGAAAGGTTTTAATGCTAAACTTTTTAATTAAATTAGCATAAGTATTACGAAAATTACGTTAATTTAAATAAGACCTTTTTCTTTTTTTTTTAAATACGACCTATTATGATAAAATTAGTTAAAAAGTCCTTAGGAAAACTTTTTTTAACAAAAATAAAGGTAACCACTTACGGTTCTTATTTTTGGGATAAAGATTTTTGAAAAGGGGAAATAGTGTTATAGGAACAGGGGTTCCTGTTTTGGAGAGATTAACCTTTAGGGCCTAGCTTATGCCCGTTATAGGAAAACCTCGGGAGGAGGGCTTAGCTCTCAAAGTGATCTGGTCGATCTGGATAATCTGGGACCAGATTATATAAATTATACAGATTTACGATACACTTATTTTAAGGAATAAGGATATATATGACCCGGTTTTTTATATAAATAGCACTTACTTAGTTTCGCTTTTTAGCTATTAATTTAAGCTTTTAACTAAAGGTAACTGTACCGTTTTTTAATTAAGGGAAAAGTTTTTAAATCTTTTTAACGAACAAACCTTTAGTAAATTATTCCTCGCCCTATTGTTACCTGCAAATCAAGACCCCATTTCGGATACTGCTTATACTTCCAGGTGGATGTATGACAGGTTCGTTACATATATATCTTAATCTTATAAAGTCTTATTTTAACGCCGAATGTGTGGTTATCATTAAAGTTAGATCTTATTAAACCTATGTTAATTTATTTAAAAAGCGGTAAATTATTATATACATATATATTAATAATTATTAATATAAATAAAAACCAGTTTAAAAAAAGCAAACTATTAATAAACACCTAGTTTAGGTATTAAAGCGCTTTATAAGAGAATAAGCGACCTTTTAGCTATAGCGCAGTTTATTCGGCGAAAGGTCGCGAGTATTACGCATATATACTTTAATATATTCTATCTTAGTAATAGTCGCTGAAACTGCACCCCTTTTACACTTTATAAGGCTAAAAGCTTAATAATTATATAGTAGAGTTTCTTATATAAAGTTAATAATTAGTTACTAATAGTTTAACTACAAACTACAACTTATAGTTTATAATTCGTTAATAGCTTAATTAAAACTAACTATATATAGTTAGTTTTATACTAACTAGTAATAACTGTATATTAAAGTTTATATTTTTAAAGTTATACTTTCACTTTATAATATAATATATTCTTTAAAGTCTTAAGTATATAAACCGTCAGCTATTATAAGTTATATATTTTTTATATATTTACTTCTATATTTATTTATATAAGTTATAGTTAGTTAATAACTATAAATAGAATAAAAACTACAAATTATATTATTAAACTTGTTCTTGTACTTTTACTACTGTCCCTAAAGGAGACGTAACCGTGTAGACAAAATTAAATAAAACGATAAATTGCTACCTTAATTCCTAGGCTTTACTAAACCTATCCCTGTCGTAGACTGCCTTATCCCGCTCCTATCTATGTCGATTTTTGTCCGAATTCTGGAGGTTTTTCCTAATCCGAAATAACCGGGTAAATTATCGCCCGTAACGTTCCAACTTATATTATTCTAAAATCAGAATTTCGGAATTTTAAACTCTGTTATTATTTTTCCCTTTAGTTTCGTTAAAACTTTTTCCATAATTTCCGTATTTTAAGTATAATTTCTTTATATAATGGATTACCGTTATTTTCGAAAACTAAATTATATTCGAAAATTAAAAATCGAAATTAATTTATTTTAAAAAGCGTTTTTAAATCGATAGTAATATCGATAATTTTAGTTCGTCTAGTAATGTTATAAATATTATATACCGAGAATAAAATAATTTTTATGAAAAGGTTTATATTCAGGAATATAAGTATTATATAGTCGGAATTACGTAATATAATATTTTATTTAATAAATACTTCGAAAAAATACCGTAAAAGCGATCGAATTATAAAATTAATAAAGCTTATAAAAACTTTTTATACGTAATTAAAGTTTACCTTTAAAGTTTATTCTTAAGGTTTATTATTAAGATTTATCTTCAAGGTTTATCTTTAAAGTTTATTATATAAAATTTAATATCTTTTAAGTTATATTAACCCTTTTAAACTAATTAACGGGTATAAGATTTATTAAGGTCGAATCTTATTAATAATTACGTATGAAAGCCTTTTAAGCCGATATTAGTCGAAAATTAGGTACTTACGGAGGCTTAGCAGTCGGCGTCAAAATAAAGCTTTATGAGATTAAGGTATATATTTTATTCTAACTATAAAAACTATTAATAAGTTATCGTATTCGAAGATATTAGGTATAATATCTATCGTAGGAATTATATCGTGGAATAATTTTCTATGTATTTGCCTAAGCTTGGAAAATAAAGCTTTAACCCGTATTAATCTTGCATACTTTTAATACGCTTAAAAATAAAAATATAATAATAATAACTGTTTAAACTGGTATAGGTTTAAACTTTTCTAGTACATTTTTATTACGTTATTATTATAATAAAAAATCATTTACATTTTTTAAATTCTTTAAGTTTATAAAAAGATTTATAACGTTATATTATATAAATTTTAACTGTAACTTAACTACTAGAATAATTTAATATCGACTCGACATTTAATTAATGTAAATATATATAAGTATATTATGACGGTACTAGGTATATCGTAATATCGAGTAGGTATGTAGAATAAAATATCGCAGTTATTTTTCGAGCTGATAACGTTTTCTCATTTAATAATATAATAGCAAGATTTTATTCTCATTCTATAAAATATATAAAGATAAAATATAATTATAAAATAAAAAGAGTTTTAATATATTGTTTACGTTTAGTATAACGTAGTAGACCACCGAACGAGCTAAATAAGTAAGGGAGCCGCTTTTTAGCACTTTATAATAACAAACTTAAATTAATTAACTATAATATGATTAATTAATTAAAAAATTTCTTTAACGTATTTACAGCTTTATTATAAGTACGCGTATTATGTCCGGGTTTGCGGTTAATGTTATATTTTCGTTCTTATATTTTAACTATATTATAACGAATACTTTTAGCTATTATTAGCAGATTCTTTTTAATATCATCTTTCTTTTCGGCTAAAAAAGCTTAGCCTTGTTATATAGTAAATGTTTCTCTTTTTAAAAACGTTTAAATTTAATCTTTTAACATTTACTTAAAGTATACTTCGTTTTAAGTAATTAAGCGTTTCTTTCTCGAAAAAAGCAGCTTTATATAATAAATAATAATAAATTTCTATTATAAAATTAACGGATTTAATTTTTTTTAGCGGCGAACTACCTTAGTAATTTTTATTCATTTTTTCTAAACAACATGTTTATTTAATATTTCACAGACATTACAAGCATTGTCGCATACGAGAAAATAAAACTAATAAAGTAAGAAAACGATCGGTATTAGCGTGATTAAAGGAATTTTCGAATTAAAAAGGATATTATTAAAATTAATTAAAACAAATTAAGCTTTTACGAATTCTAATTTATTTGTCGGGCGTTATAGCAACTTTAAACGTTTTAGCAAAATCGAAAAGAAATTTTTTTTTCCGCGATATAAATATAATAACGTCGTTTTAAATTTTCTATATAGAGCGAATAAGTACGTTTTAATACGAAAAAGAAAATATATTAAAAAGGTAAAGATGATTAAAAAAAGATTTAAGTAAATATACTAAATATAATTTTACCGTTATTGGTATAATATTTTTCGAATTCGATCGAATAACAATTTTCGTAATCGTTAAAATAAAATAAAAACATATCGAAATTTCTTTATACACGTTTATATATACTTATTAAAATGTTAAATTTATTTTAAACTTAATTCGGTTTTTTAAGTAGTATGGTTTATATCGAGCCTTTATCCGAATAATAATAAATATTTTCGATACTATAAATAAAAGTAAAGTTTTTTCTTAAAATAATAAATTATAATGAAATCTAACTTTAAATATTAATAGTTTAGATAATTAAAGCCTTGTTGGCAAACACGCGTGTGAGCCTCCTAAGCCGACATCAATCGAGAAATTACGTGCTTACGAGGGCTCAGCAGTTGGCTTCAAAGTGAGGCTTTATAAGACTAAGGTATACAATTTATTCTAATCGTAAAAACCATTAATCAGTTATCGTATTCGAAGATACTGGGTAGAGTATTTATCGTAGAAATTATATCGTAGAATGATTTTGTGTGTATTTAGCTAAGCTTGGAAAATAAAGCTTTAACTTATATTAACCTTGCATATAATTAAAGCTTATTTTTAATTTCCTTATTAGATTTATTTAAATATCTTACGTGTTTTTTAATATTTATAATTATTATATTCGATATTAATAAAAATCTTAATAAAAAGTTCGTTATATCGAAATTATAAATATCTCTTTTTATAATAGTATATTTTACGATTATAACTCGAATAAACTTTAATTACTTATTAAATATCTTTAAATTTTCGCATAGTATTATTTAATAATTAATCTTTCGATTTAAATACAGTTTAACTTTTTTCCGAATAATAATTTTCGAATTTAATTAATTCTAACGCATTTTATAACGGGTTAAAAAAAGCAATAAATTCGATCCATTATTTACATATTAAATTAAGACAAAGTGTTTTCGCGTGTTTAAGTTCAAGATATAGTTGATAAATAATGTTTTTCGGTCGGCATTAATATTCTCGAATTAAAGGTAATATCGGGCCTTTAAAGTAAATTCGGAGACATTATATATAACTTTTTAAAGCTAAATTTCGAATCTTGCTTTTTCGCTTAAATATTTAAGTTTATTTTAAATTCTTTTACAAGGAGTTTAATATTATTAGTAGTAAGAATTATATAATTAAAATTAAGTGATTTTATATTAATAAAATACGCTCGCTCGGTGATATGACTTTATAGGTAATATAGCACATTATTAAATAATTAATACTTTAAAAATCTTTAAGTTTAATTTTGAAAGTTTAAAAAGAACTTATATTAAAGACTTAGAAAAGCTTATAAATAAATGAAAAATAGAAATATTAAGATATATATTAAGTTTCTATTATTTAATATAGTACCGTTTTCTTTAAACATTTTTAAAGGTTACATATTAGTTAAAAGTCGCCAGTTTAAAGAGAGCTAGTTAATTAGAGCTGTTACATAATTAGTCATGTGATGACACTAAAAATACATTATTAGGCTGGCTTTTAAAGACTCTAACTTTAGCTTCTCGAGCATCATCGATGAATTTAAGAAGCTTGGCTTTTCGGAATCTCTCATCTTGCTATTCGGTTACCTCACCAAGGTCAGGCCCGATTTTTGAGGTTGTGGCTGCGCCGCAGGCGCAGCCGTGGCTAGCGCTTTTGATCAAGAAGTAGCTGCAAGGGTTAGATGTATCGACTAAACCTCTTTAAGAAAAAGCTCCATAAAAATAACAAAACCTTAAAAATAGGGCCTAACATTAAGTTATGATTTTTTGGCCTTATTCTGCATATTTCTATATAAATCTTTAAAAAATTTTAATTTAAATACTTTAAAGATAGCTTTAATTTAACGTTACTTATTTTGTAATTACGAAAAGTTAATACAAAATTAAAATCTTTGTTTTTTTTATATATATTTGGTTTTAATTAGGATGCGATTAATAATACGCGTCCGAAAAAATGGCTAAAAATCTTATTTTATATATATTATAACCTTTTACCCTTTTTAAGTTAATACGATAATAATATAACTTTATAAACCAAAATAATAATATATAAAACTTAAAATTGCTTATAATAAGCCTTAAAATATATTTTCGTTTTAATTAACTAAGTATAGGTAATATATTAAAAGGTTTAAGGTATATACCTTAAACTTTCGAAAACCTAATATTTTAAAACGATACGTTTATCCTTATCCGATAGTTTTATTGGTTTTTTGCCGATATAAACGTAATTAATCCATATATTAACGTCTTATATATAATCGATAATTATATAAAAACTTTACGTTATCGGTTTATTTGCTTTATATTAAATATTATATTTAATGGGTAAAGCCGTATTTTACGGAAAGAATAAGTAAATACGGTATATAATCTGGTATTCGAAAAGCTTAATATTTTTTTCGTTATTAAAATAAGTTTTAAAAAATTCTTAATTATTTAAGTTTTTTTTTAATAACCGACTTAATTATTATTTAAGTTGTACTTTTGGTTAAGTTAGCCGAAAAATAACGAACTTTTATATTAATAGTATTATATTTTATTTTTATTTTAATATCCGCAAAAACGAAAAAGTTCGATTTAAAGATATTCGAACGTATAACTGCCGGGTAGCATAATTATATTATTTTTAATTTTAAGTAGTTATCGAGCGATTAATTTTAGATTACCATATTAAATTTTGTTTTCGAACGACGATATAATTTAATTATTATTAATAAAGTATATTTATTATCGGAATAAAAAGATTTCCGGCTTAAATATATTAATATCCGTAATTTACGTTTTATTTTTCCTGCTTACGTATATTAATTTACGTATATAATAATTATTAATAACGTTATAAAAAAAAGATCGCGAAATATAACGGCTTTAATTAAGTTAAAAGTTTAATTAAATATGGTTATAAAATAAAGGTCCGGCGTTTTAATATTAATCGCCCCGAAATCGATATTATTATTTTTCCTATATTTAAAAAGTAACGTTTAAATTAAACGTATTTGGATTTTTTGTTAATTAATATCCTTAAGTTATTAAATAATATCCTTTTAATTTAACTTAATAATTTACGTATTATTATTAAAATTATTATTTATATTAATAATAAAGCGAAAATTATGGATATCCGTAATTACCTAATTAAAATTATGGTAAACCGGGGATATTTATTAAGCGTTATAAAAAAAGTTATTAAATTTTATAATTCCAAAATACCTTACGGAAATTAAGTTCGTATATATAATAAATTAAAATAAGTTAATAGTTTTATTCGTATCGTAATATTTACCGTCGCTTTTAGATTAAGTATAAATATTCCGGATATTAATCGAATAATATAATAAGAAATACCGAAAAGTTTTTTAATAAAGGATTTATGGTAACGATTTAATTAAACGGTTTATAATTATAAACGATTAAATATAACTAACCATAAATAAGTTATGTTATTTACATTTTATTAGGTATTTAATAAATATAAAATTAAACCGTTTATTATAAAATTGGCTAAAATAATAAAAAAAGCTTAGGCCTGGTAAATTAAGGACCGTACCCCTTATAAAAATACGGAGGTCCTAATGGAAATCGACGTAGCGGATTTAAATAATAAGGAAAATAATACGTAATTTATTACGAACGATCCCGATTAGAACGAAATAATTAGCGAATTTTAATTTTATTTTTCGGCTAATTAAGATATTATTTATATTATTTGTAAACCTTTTAAATAAAGTAATTTTGATTTATAAAACAGGACGAAAATAAAGCTTTATTAACGTATATTATTTAACGGCGAATACGTACGTAAAACGATTTTAATATATTTAAAAAAAAACGAAGTTATTATATTAAAAGAAAACCGTAATAATTTTATTCCGGTTGGAATTTATTATAATTTATATACGCCTAATTTTATTTATATATCCGAACTTTCGAATCCGAAAAAATCCGCGTAAAGATAATTAAAAACCGGTTCGTTAAAAACGGTTACTTAAAAAATAATTAAATTATAATATAAACGACGGACGAACGAATTATTTTCTGTACGGTTATTTCCGTTCGGCGGTAAAGAAATAAAGTAAACCTTTATTTTTATTAAATTTAAACGGTTTTTGCTTAATACGTTTTCGAATAAGTTAAACGAAATTAAAGGTTTTTACTTAATTTTAAATATAGCCGGTTTGGTTAAAGCGGTTTCCGGGTTCGATAAATGATAATATTAGGAAGTTTTAAAAGATTGCCTTTTTTTTGCGTTATATTTGATTTACAAAAAAACCGTTTTTTTTTATTTTATAAAACGTACGGAAGATTTTCCGTAAATAGCAAAATTTGCTTAATTTAAAATAATGGCGTTATATCCTTATATTTCGGACCGATCTATATAAAATACGGATTTTTACTGTATTATAAGTTTGATAAATGTCGGAAAAAATTATAAGGCTGTCGCAAACCGCGCCCGGTTTTGATTAGAATATACCTTATATAGCCGTTCCGTTTGAACTGGTAGTTAAGGATTTAACGGTAATTTTAGCAGTTTAAATACTAACTTGGTATGCGGTTTATATACTTTCGCAATTTAAAGTTGCGACCCCGGTTATCGTAACGTTTATACCCGTACGTATAATTCGTAATATATTAAATCGTTTTAATTAAAAACCTGCTTTATCGTTTTTATTTATAACGTTAACCCAAAATTTATAATTCCTTAATGTTTTCGATTTATTAAAGCTATTTTCGTTACTATATTTATATTCGTATAATTCATTTATTTTTATATCGTTACCGGAATCGCCGGTATTATCAAAAGGCGATAATATATAATTTAACGTTATAAATAATATATCGGAAAATAAAACCAAAGTAATAATTTTTATTAAGGCTATAAAGTTACGCGTTAAAAGTAAATAGCGTTTATTTAATAATAATAATAATTGCGATATTAAGCTAAAAATTAAAAAACGAAATCCGGCCGGTTTTAATCAGAACGGATAACGAAAAACGCGTTCGGTTTTAAGGTAAGGTTACGGTCATTAATAAGTAAGGCATATTAAAGGTTAAGGCGGATATTATAATTTTTTACGGTTTTTAACGGTATATTTTTAAATTCGTTAAAATAAAGGATATTATAAATATATTTCGCCAGCTTATTTACGTTTTTATAAGATAAACGTTGCGATATATTAAAGGTTAAAACGGACGTTTTAATTTTTTGCGGTTTTTGATGGTATATTTTCGAATTCGTTAAAGTAAAGGACGTTATAAGTATATTTTGTTAGCTTATTTACGTTTTTACGGGATATAAGCGTTATTTTAAAATCCGAAATTATATTTTTTTTATATTAAAATAATTTAATTATATAAAAAAGTAATTAAATAATACGAATAATATTATTAATATATTTTTAATTTATTATATTCGTTTTATTAATTTTAAGTTCTTTAAATAATTTATGGATATTAATTTTTTTTAATTCGAATTAATTATATGTTATTACGGATATATAATAAATTTTATAAATTAAGGAAATTAACGAACTTTAACATAATGCGTTATAAATTATAATTTATCGTAATTATTAATAAATTATATTTTTTAATTTATAGTTTTTAATTTATCGTAATTATTAATAAATTATATTTTTTAATTTATAGTTTTTAATTTATAATACCGAATTAATATTTTTTAAATTTTATCTTCCGGTTTTTTTTTCGAATTTATTATATTAATTTTTAAAATGTTTTTATTTTTTTAACTTTTAGGATATCTTAATTCGGGTTGATTAATTAGCGTAAGAAATCGATTATACGGATAAATAAATAATATAAATAAATTTTAATTAATATTAAAAAGCTTATTTTTTCGTTATAAGTATAGTTATTTTAATATCCGCTTTTTTTTAAGTACCGGTTTAAGATATTTAAGATTTTAATTTTATAATAAATTCGAAACTTTTACGTTTTATAATTTTGTTTTTCCGTAATTATAAATAATATCCTTTAAAACCGGCTTTTGGTTACCTTTTTTTAAAACTTACCATATACGTTAAAGTTTTTTAATTAAAGATTTTAATAATTACGGTATTTTTATAATAATTAATTTAAAATCTTAATTAAGATTTCCGGATTTCCGTTATATATTTTGTCGTAATTTTAATAAGGATTTTGATAATAATAAGTTTATCGGAATAAGTAATTTCGTTAAAACCTTAAATAAATCGTTTATTAATAAATATTTTAATAAATACTTTAAATTAAGGTTTACCGGTATTTCCGGTTACGGTTTTTAAAACTTTTCCTTTTAAAATGCAAAACTTATAAAGGTACGGAATTTCGGTTATTTAGTATTAAGCTGTTTTTTTTAACGTAATTAGGATAACGGGTGGATTTCGGAATTTTTTTATATCGGAATTTTATATAGGTAAATAAAAAATTGGATATAATAAATAATTATTAAAGGCTTTAGCGTTAATATCGAATATATTACGATATTTATAAAGTTAATTTTTATATATGGTAATTTATTCGTTATAAATTTGTAAATAAAAATATTTTTTTTTCGTTTAATATTATAAAGATAATATTTATATAATATATATCGCAAAAAGTTTTACGGTTTTATAATTTTAATCAGGATTATAAAATAACTATATTTTTAATATTATTTATATTATGTAAGTTATTATTATTTATAAATTTCCGGAAACGATTAACGGTTTAAATTATACGTTTTTTTAAATAAAATATAATAGTTAAATTTATAATATAAAAAATACTTGCTTTATAGTTTTAAAAAGTTATTATTTAATAATTCGTAATTTTTAATTTGTTAATTTTACGGTTATATTTTAATATAATAAAAAAAACGAATAATATTATATATTATTTTATAATTTCGTTTTCCGAGAATAAAAATTAACTTTAAATATTATTAATATATATAAATACGTTTTTTATTAATATTTTATAAGTTATTTATACGTAATTAAAATTTTTAAATATTTATTTAAGTACGATTTCGATATTATCATAAGTAAGATATATATTAAGGATTATATAACGGTAAGTAAATTACGTTTTTATGTATATATTAATAAACTTTATTTTATTAAGGCCTTAAGGTATTATAATTTTATCGAATATTTATTTAAAAATATAATAAGATAATTTATTAATTGGCGTAAGATTTAAAAGGATAATATATATAATTATAAAAAAGGTAAAGAAAATGGTACCGTAATTAATATAATTCGTATTAAACGTTAATTTAATAATATTTATATTATTATATATATTTTAATCTTTTATTAGATTATTATATTACGTTAAGATACGGTTATTATATTTCGTTTTATTAAATGGTAATAATTTTATTATAATAGTTACATAATATTAAGTATTATCGTAAAAGTATTTATAAATAATAAATTTAAGGATATAATAAGCTTACCGGTAATATTTTTAATTAATTAAAACGGAAAATAATAACTTAAAATATAAAATATAATAAATAAATAAGATTTATATATTAAATAATATCCGGAAGGAATTATTAATATTAAGAAAAAGTATATAACGTTTTATAATATATAAACGAAACTTATAAATAATTTATAAATTATAAAAAAATCCGAAAATAATATATATAATTAAAATTAATATATATATAAAATTTAAAATTATATAATTATAAATATATAAATGGTTAAGTTTATATAAGTTATTAAATATTAACTTAAAAATTAACGTTATTTTTTTTATAACGAAATAATAAAGTATAAGGAAAAAATTAATAAATATATATAAATTATATAAGTTTTTTTTTAAATTACGAATTATTTAAAATAATTTATAAAAAAGTTTATTTAAATATATATTAAATATAATTATTATAATTACTTAATATATAATTAATATTATTTACTTTAATATAATTTACCTTTATTCCGTATATTTCTTTATATTTTTTTATATTATAATAAATAAAATTAATATATTTATATTATTTAATATTTAAAATATTTATTATAAAATATAAACAATTTTAATAATATATTAGAAGCTTTTTTTAAAAATTTTAACGCTAATATACCTTAAATATATCCGGTAAATTTTAAAGTTTTTATTAAGTATATTAAATTTATTAATAATATTACTAAAAAATAACCTTAAAGATAAATAATAAAATCATAAATTAATAAATAACCAAATTTATTATTAAAATAACCCGTAATATAACATAATTTAAGGCCTTATTTTAATTAAAGTAATTTTGTATTAATTAAATAATATTTAACCGTTTTAAAATTTAAAACGTATTTTATAAAAAGCGTATATTATACGTAACCAATTTTATATATTAAATTTATATTATAAAATTATATTAATATAAGGGAAAATTAAAAGATTATAAATATTTTACGTTTTAGCGTTAAGTTAATTATATATTAATTAAGTAAATTTTATAATTAATAATAATTTTTAAACTCGGTAATATTATAAAAGGTTTATATTATAAATAAAATATTTTATTTTCGTAAAGTTTAATATTTATATAAACGTTAAATATTAATATTATTATTCGGGATATTTTAAAAAATAACGTCCGATAAAATAAGATTTACGTTATGGCAGATTATACGGGCTTTATAAATTATTAAATTACAAATTTAATTAAAAATAATTAATTAATTACGGTTTTCGTAATTTAACGGAAAGAATATATAGATTAAGTATTTTATAAATAATACGAAAAAAAAATTATAATTTTATAAATTAAACCGATTAATTAAAAGATTTATATTATATAGCCGTTTTATAGATGTTATAATTTATAAAGTTATACGAATAATAAATATATAAATTATATATAAAAACGCGGCGAAAAATATTTATACGCGGTTTTAAAATATAAGGTATTATTATATAACCCGAATAAAGATTTCCAGGGAAATTTAAACCCGGATATAACATTTAGGACGAAAATAATCCTAAGTTTTATTAATATAAATAAGGTTATTAATATATAAATTATAATAACGTACGAATAAAAATAAAAATAAAAATAAAAATTATAAAAAATACGTAAAAACGTTAATTAATAAATTAATTATATACGAAATATATAAGTTAATATAAAATTATACGATAAATTTAATTATAAATAATATAATATTATTAATATATTAATTTATTTTAATACGAAAAATTTATATAATATTATTATAAATAAAATTTTTAAATAAAACGGCTTTAATTAAGATTATGCGGAATAATAAGTTATATTAATATTAAAATTAAATTCTTATATAAATTATAATAAAATATAAAAATAATAAAAAAATAAAAAAAATATATTAACGGTTCGTTTTCGTTTAATAAATCTTTATTTTATTTATCCGATAACGACGTAAAAAATAATAAATAATCCTAATTAAAATTATTTACCAAATTATTTATAATTTATATTATAAAATTATAACTTTTTTCCGTATATAAAATATTATAATCGTTCGAAATTAAATTATTTTTAATAAATTCCGTATTAAAAATTACGCAAATAATTATATTAAAGTTATTTATAAGTTAATTTTCGATTTTTATTATATTTAACTAATTAAACTTATTTTCGTTATTAATAATAAATACGGTATCGTTAAAGTTGATAAATTTAACTTTTATAACTTTCCGGTTTACGGCTAAAATATTTTCGGATTTTTAGTTATTTTTTTTAATTCGAAATAAATATTTTTTAATAAGTTAAAAATTACGAAATAAAAAATATAAATATTCGAAAATTTCCGTACGGAAATTTTAAATAATATAACGCTTATTTCGCAAAAAAATTTAATACGTATAAAATTTACGTTTAAAAAAAATATGGTATTTAATTAAAAATGAATTTTGAGAAAAAATAATATTAACGTTATATATATTATTTCTTAATCGGCGGAGTTCGCCAGTAAGCTATAAGTTATAATATTTGCCTTTTTAATTAAATATTTTCCATATCTTTTTTTATAAATTTTATAAAAATTAAATTTAATATTAAAATCGAATCCTTAAATACGCGATTTAATATTATAAAACGTAATATTTAATCGAAATAAAGCATTTTTTTACCGTAATTAATTTAACCGGCTTTATAAAAAAACCGATAATATCGGTATTAACCGTTTAATATAATTAATATCGTTATAACGTATAATATACAAAAGATATAAATAAACTTAAATTTTTTAAAAAAAGTAATAATAATTTCGGAATTTTTTATCGATAAAATTATATCGTTTAACGGTTAATTATTATTAATAATTAAATCGAAAAAGTTATTATTTTATAAAATATTATTTATATTAAAAATATAATTAGCTTTATAATTAACCGATAAAAGGATTTTTTTTAAAATATCTTAATTAAAATTATATCGTTTAAAAAATAATATATATAAGTTATATTTTTAAATTAAAAAATAAAATATTTACAAATTATTTATTAAATTATTTATATTATTAAATAATATATTATTAATAAATAACGATTAAAAAAATTCGTTAAATAAAATTTTATTTATTAACGTATTTTAATTAAAATTTCGTAATATTTCCCTTATTTATTTAACGTAATTAAAATATTTCGAAATTATATTATACGTAATAATTTTAAATTGAACGATAATTAACCGAAAATATATATATTTAATAAACTTAATAAATTAAATTTTTAATAAAAGATTTTTAATTTATTTATTTTTAATAATTCCGTATACGTTATATACTTTTTTTATAAACGGTTCGTATTAAACGTATAATTTTTATAAAAATAACGTAAATATACGAATATTATATATATAAAATATAAAAAATTTAAAAAGGTAAAGTTTTAAGAATTTTTAATATAATTACGTTATTTTATTTAAAAATTAACGATCCGTTTTTAAGGTTATTTACGTTATGTACGCCCCGTCGATATTATTAAATTAATAAATACGTATAAATATAAATAAGAAATTTATTTATATATAAAATAAAATAAAAACAAAAAAAAGTTACCGTTTTTTATTATATAAATCGGTTATTTTGGTTTAATTAATTTATATTTTCCGGATATAATTAATTATTTTTTAATTCCCGTAAATAAGATAAAAATAATTCGAAAATCGATAAAATTAAATTTTTTTTTTAAAACCGTATATTTTTTAAAAAAAATTTCGATAAACGTTATAAATATTTTCGATAATATCTTTATTTTAATTAATTATATTTAATAAAATCGAATAACGTTTATTATACGGTAAACGTTTTAATTTAAAAAAAATTTAAATCTTTTTATTTATTTCGTTTATAAAACGTATTAATAAAAAAACAAAAATTCCGGATAATATTAATTACGAATTAACGGGAAATATTTAATAATACCAAATGTTATTATAACGTTTCGTAAAATTATTTTATTTTATAATATTAATTAAAACGGAATATAAATTACTTTAATCTTTTTTTAAAGATACGGTTATAATAACGGATACAAGTAATAATAAAATTTCGTATAACGAAACCGTATTAAAACGTTATATTATAAATACGGTTTTAAATATTAAAATTATCGTATTAAAATATAATATTATTTTATCGTATTTAATTATAGAATTTAACTTATTTTAATTAAAACGGTATTATTATAAAGAAAATAAGGTAATTATTTTTATTATTTTTAATAACCGGATTATATTTTTATTTAACGTAATATAATTTTCGTAAATATTTAACCTTTTTAATATATCGATTTTATTTCGTAATAAATTCGAAAATAATAAAAATTTACTTAATAAATAAGGTAAATAATTATTATTAATTTTGAAAACGATTTTAATTATAATAATTAAAATTATTAAAAAAAAATACGTAAAAACGTCCGGATTATTATTATTACGAAACCGTTTTATTTTTAATTTCGTATTATACGATTGCCATTTTTTCCTTAAATATATAATTATTTAATTTAAAAGCTTAAATTAATTAGAAATTAACGTATTTATAAACCGTTAATTTTCGTCCAAAATAATATAAATTATTTTAATATTAAATAATAAATTTTCCGATAAATAACGAAATTTAGGCCTTTTTATAAAAGTTATAAGTTTCCCGTATAACGTATTATAATATTTATTTATAATAAGGTTTTAATTAATAAAAGTAATAAACTTTTATTAATTTTTATATATTAATAATTTATCCCGTATTTTTTTTTAATTCGTTAATTAACCGATTAATTCGAATAATTAAATTAAAAGTTTTATTTAAATTTTCGTAAAAAATTTAATTACGGATAAAGTTTTTAAACATTAAATTCGTTTTTTAATATTATTATTAAAAATTAATTATACGCGTACGTATATTTTATTTTAAAGGTATAACTTAATAAAATTAGGAAAATTCGGATTCGTTATATTTTAAAAAAAAAGGGATAATAACGTAACATATTCGGGTTATAACTGATAAACGCGCTGGTATTTAAAAGTAATAAAAGGGTTTTAATTAAAATTATTATAATATTAATAATAAGCTATAATAAAGGGATTCGTATAAATATATATATAACTACAGGAAACGTTTTATTATTAAGATATTATAAAATTTTGTTTTTTTTAATTATGAAATGTATAAAACGAATCCTTTTTTCGCATAATATGAATTCAGGCCTCGCTGGCTCGTTACGGGGATTTGGGGTTTGATTGGTTGATTTTTAGCGTTGTGGAGCGGTACTTAAGTGACTTCGAAGAAAATAGAGAACGAGCCAGGGAGGCCTGAGCTAGCTGAGGTAACTATTCGGGCTGTTTCCCTGCATGTCGCACCGTCGTCGTTGCATGCGACAAAACACCTCCAATTGAGCATATACTGCCCCATTCAGACCTCCAGGCTTACTTGGATAGCCCTACTTGCGATAGACAAAATCCTGGTGATAGAAAGTCCTTTATCTAGATGTCCTTCGTATCAGGGGGTGGAAGCCTCCCCTCGCTCATATTGCTAACCCCACCTCCCCGGCCCGCAAGCCGAGCTACGCTCGATGCGACATTTCGTCCACCCCTAGAAGCCGCAATCTCCAAGCTGAAAAATGAAGACGAGGGCGCGACGCTCATAGTCGCTCTAACGTCCCCATTTCTCACCGGCCAGTTCTTGCGGCACAAGACGTTGTCCTGGCCTGAATCGCAGACCCTGATAGCTGGCCTGTACGGCATAATATCCATCATATGTGCCAAGCTGTCCATACCCTCGGAGGTCCACGCCTGTCCCGGTTCGGTCGACGTGCGGGTTGTCCTCGTCGACCATGACCCTTCCCGCCAGTATACGGATTTCAAGCCAGCGATCGAAACCAACAACACGATAATAGTGGACCTGGCGACCTTTGCCTCGGCCTATCATCCCTGGAAATACATATTCCATGTCAACAACGAGGCCGGATACTCGTTGCTGACGACCTACCTCAAGATGTTTGAGCGCATCCAGACATTGAGACAGGATCAGCTCGTCGTCGTCGAGGG
Organism: Monosporascus ibericus; assembly: GCA_004154915.1. Taxonomy (NCBI): domain Eukaryota; kingdom Fungi; phylum Ascomycota; class Sordariomycetes; order Xylariales; genus Monosporascus; species Monosporascus ibericus. Next base: position 28,885 of record QJNU01000407.1, read on the forward strand.
TGGGCTCGCCATGAGTGTTAAGCCATCGGACCCCTCGCATTTCGGCCCGCAGACCAACCTTCATACTACGGTATGTCTGGGCGGCACGTTTGATCACCTGCATCCGGGCCACAAGTTACTGCTCCACGCGGCTGTCCTCTTGTTGAACGTGCCGGAGCGAGCTGCTAAGAAGTCCTGCCGCTTCATCGTCGGCATCACTGGGGATGAACTGCTAAAGAGGAAAAAGTACGCAGAGTATATGCAACCGTGGGACGTGCGCGCGATGACCGTCATCGAGTTCTTGTTTACGTTACTATACCTATCTAGGGACGGATGGAGGCGTGATCCGGACCTGCAACTCTCCAGGAAAGAGGGTGAGATTATGGCGCGTTTCAGGGACGGCACTATCGAGATACAGACTGTCGTTATACAGGATCCGTTCGGTCCAACCATCACGAGCGAGAACATGGACGCCCTGGTCGTCTCCGGTGAGACAAGGTCCGGCGGCGAGGCGGTAAACGCGAAACGACACGAGCACGGCTGGCACCCGCTCGAGATCTTCGAAGTTGACGTCCTCGGCGCCGAAGAGGTGGGCGACGACCAACCTACCAAGACGCAGGATTTCGCCACGAAGATAAGTAGCACAGCGATCCGGAAGCAGAAGGCCGAGGCCAGAGGGCGTATATAGTTATATATCTTACCTGTCTATCTATCTATTCATCCATCAATAATAGCAAGCCCGCCTGCCTGTACTCTATATGCAAAATAAGACCCCAACCAAGATCGAGTTACAGTAACAGCGGTTATCCCCCATCTAATCAGCAGATCCGCCCCCGTCATATGACTCCCCGCGCGTCTAACCAGCATGACTACAGCGCCGGACAGCTCGTCCGGTGAACCTATCCTACCCATGGGACACCTGACGAGCCCCTCATGCCGCGCGTCCTCGAGCCCAGCGTCCTGGTTGAGAATCGTGCCCATGTAACCCCGGGAGATGCGCTTGACGCGGATACGGTGCACAGCCCACACGGCGGCGAGGCTCTTCACCAGCGTGCGCATGCCGGCCTTGGACACTTTGTACGGCGCCTGCGGCTGCGGGTAGTTGACGCCGTATGCCGAGACACTCGCCACGAAGACCATGCTGCCCCCCTCGTCCCCCGCGCGATCATGTGCCGCGCAACCGCGGTGGCGACGACGGCGGCCTCGTCCGTCGCATCCACCCCCAGAAACCCGACCACGGCCCCAGGCAACTAGGCCCGCAGCGCCGCCATCCGGAGCTCCGCCTCGGCGGGGTCCAGCAGGTCCAACATCATCAACCCGCACAGCCCGTGCTCCAGCACCCCAACTTCAGGAGCCAACGATTTCTAGTTTTGACTGGTTTCTCGGCATTTTAAGTCTATTATCTCGGGAGTTAAATAAGGTACTTTCCGTATATGGAGTGCTCTTAGCACCCTTGGCTAGCTGACAGTACCCCCGTGGGTGAAATTTTTAGCATGGATGGGTGGGTAGTGCAAACCCTAAGAGGTATATGGCATGATATCCTGTCCCAAATCGTGCCTTCGACCCTTTCTTCACTGGTTCTAGCTTTCCTCCATGTAGCGTACTTACAGGAATCCCCACCATGTGTCACCGTAGGAGTGAGTTCTGAGCGATACATATATCTGTGCGAACCTGCTAGAGGCGCCATTTTACACGACGCCAGAATGCTGTCCCTAGAATCGGCTTTAGTATATAGGGGCATCTACGAACATATATTAACGATTACATGACAATGGATCCTGGGTTTTGCCCCGGGGTTTCTTCATTAAAGACCATCTAAGATTATAATGTTGGGATTCTTCTAAGGGGACGCAACGTAGCTACCTACCTTAGACACGCATTCGAAGAATGTCGACGACTTTCGTATCTTGGCGCAGCCTCATGTGGCTGTGGCGAAGAGCTCCGCTAGAGACTCGAAACCCCCACTCCTGGTTGAATCAGCACTGTTATTCTCACCATCGACAAAAATCGTCGACTTCTTCCGAACGGAACCCCTACCGTTTTACACCGTCAACCCAACCGGAAAATGCATAAAGACAGGTGAGACTAAGAGGTGAACGGCGAAGGACCCCGCTCCATGGCGCAAGGTAGCCAAGCATCATGTCTCAAAATACGGCAAATTATGGCGGCGACTCTGCAACAATACCCTCCTTAGAGATTGGATCTTTCGTTGCCGCCTCACCCGATAATAGCGAGTTCATCGGCAGCTCCAGTGGAGTTTTTTTTGCCAATACCGTCTTTCGAGCTTTCGCAAAGTCTTCGCCCGACGCCAGTGCCAGTCGCTTAGATGGGGCAAATGTTCCCGACTCCGGCTCAATCCTGAGCTGCCTCGGTTCTTCCGATGCCTCACAAGAACAGCCTGTCGCCCCGATAGTACTAGATACCGAATCCACCAATGAAGCCATTGGGGATTCTTCAACTCGGTCTTACGGAATTCAGGTGCCAGGCTTGGGGATTGCTCCTCCACCAGCCGTCGCCAAAAAGCTGTTAATGTTGTACTTTCAGCATTGGCACCCCCTTTTCCCAGTTCTTCACGGCCCCGCCTTTTTCGATGAAGTTAATAACTTCTACCGAGACGATGAGAACCCGGACCTTGACGCGACTTCGAAAGGCGGTCTGAGGAAGAAGATTTGCCGCGTAGTGACATTTCAGTGTGTCTTTAACATCGTGGCATTCACCAGCAGCGGTCAGGTTTTAGACCCCGCGTACAAAATTCAGTCGCTTTCAGCCTTGATGGCACTGCTCGGTATAATATCTAGCTCTACCGATATCCCTTCGCTTCAAGCTCTACTCGTCGCGGAAATATTTCTTGTCGTTAACATGTCCTTACGGAAGGCTTCGACCATCAACGGAACAATTACCAGAATCATATACCATGCCGGCCTTCACCGTTGCCCGTCTCGCTACGTCGCGTTATCGCAGGAGACTTCTGACATGCGCAAGCGGATCTTCTGGAGTGCCTATGTCCTCGACAGGACCATAAGCCAGCTCCTAGGCCATCCTTCCGCAATGCAGGACTCACATGTCGATGTGTGTATCCCCGGCTTGGCCGAGCTGCATAAACCGGTTCAACCCAGAAATCGCTCCAACGATTCATCCACCGCTCTTGAAGATCAGGTCCGGGCCCATTTGCCCAATAATCACTCGGATCGAAATCAACGGAGAGACATCAGCACTCAGTTGCGCTCGGAAATTTCTTTGCAGAGTCCCACGTCGAACACATACGACATTGGTAGTGCAAGCCCAAATCAAAGCGAGAAGGGTGTAAAGTCTACGCCTCGCGAACTAGTACTGAGCTATCTCGGTACATATTCACGACTCACTGGTGAAGTGGTCGACTTGTTTCATCAGTCGATACATAGCCGGTCCATTACCCGCGAGAAGATACATAACCTAACATGTAGGATCCAATCGGTAAGCAAACTCCGATGCTTCACTCCGGCTCTTTCCGGCATTTTCCGTCGTCAAGCGGCATAAGCGCAAGGCCACCGCGTTTGAAGAATTTCCTCTAGTACCCCGTAGCCAAGTATTCCTAAATCTTCAATCAAATCAGAGCCGTATCTTACTGACTACGCGTATTGTAGTGGTGGAACGGACTTCCGTTGGCGTTCCAAGACGTCTCCGAGCACGACTCTACTTGTGCAGAAACTTCCTACGTGGCTTTCTTTACCATGCTATACAACTATCTTATCATATTAGTCAACAGGCCCTTCCTCTCCTTACCGAGTCAGAGACCAGACTTCCAGTCTAGTCTACAAACTGCCCTCAGTGCCAGTTGCGGTATTATCCAGAAACTTAAACTTCGGAAGGATGACCCGTTTCTTGTGGCGTGGCCGGGGACGCTCCCCGCGGTATGGATGTCAGGCTTAATCATGGCATTCGCAAGTCTTCTACGTCTATATCCGCTCGCAAAGGCTAGACTGTATGTTTACTTCCATGAAGTTATTATCGTCTGCGTCAATATAAAACGAGATGATACTGATATGACGATTATAGGGAGATCGAGCATTGTCTTAAACTACTTGATGTTATGGGATCTAGGTGGTCTAGTGCACGACACTGCCATCAAGCTTTGAAACGCCTTCTCGATCAGCTCTCTAACCAGCTTTTAGGGGGTTCCCTAGATCCGAACCCTGGAATGCCGACAACACAATCGGTTGATATCATTCACATGCAGCCAAATTCCGACACGGGGCTCCAAGATACCAGTACTCCGCAATATCAGCAAAGAGGGACAAAACGGAGATTCCAGGATGAGATAGGAGATCGCCAGGTGGATCAATTTCAACTCTTGAATATCAACGCGCAGATGGGTATGGGTGCCCTACCATTTCCCGTGTTGGAATACAACGGCCCGGACTTCGGATTTGATGCTAGACAAGTACCCAGTGTAGGAGCTCCCCACAACTTGGCTTCCGATCTTAACGCGGATGCCGGCGGGTTCTTTGGCAATGTGGGCTGGGATGCCTTCATACAAGGCCTCGGTGTCGACGGCCGTTTCAATACGTGAAATGGTCGTAGCAATACGTTGGGTCATCATGCTGTCGTCCGCGGACGAGATTTTAATGTACTACCAAAGAAACTGCTCTCTGAACTCGCGGGGCAATTCGATCTTACCACCTTCGCAAGAAACCGAATCTAGTGGAGGCGACACAGCTTGCTCGATTCTTGGCGAAGAATCATACACAGACTCCCGCGGGCCTAGCATGACATTGTTCCCCTCGTCCAGTCCAGCCGCGCTAACGCTGCACTCTGACAGCGATTTTGTCGGTCCATTCAGCATTGCATGGCCCCATCTCTTGATGTCGTCTGCTGTCTTCAAAGGGTACTGTTCCCACTGAGCAAGCAGTCTCATATTCCCGACTTTACTACTATCAGTATGTGACACTGACGTTATCGATTGCGGACTCCCTTGACGTCCATTACCGAAAGCAGCATCAATTGTGCTATGGTCGGTCAAGGATAGAAGGCGAAGCAGAGCATTCTCCATCTCCTCCAATCGATGTTCCAGGGCTCCTGTGTAGCCCTTGGCTGGGCCCCTATTTACAATCAGAATGGGCATGCTAAGTTGTTCATAACTGAGTTACCTCTTCTGTGGTCTCGGCCATGTACAGTCTCTATTGTGCGTCCGACAACGGGAACAAACTGGCCTATCATTGCTCAGCAACCTGCTGCGTAAAGCTTGTAGACCCAGACATGTCGTACCTTTCTCCGTCGCACTGAGCCGGTTAGCGAACCGCGTACAAGTTGATGGCTAAACCCTACGTAGGATGGGCGGTCCTCCCACCTTTTGTTTTCTGGAACGACACCCACCTATTGCTCATGGGTCAGCGGATGGCGGACGGAGCATGACACGGGATAAAGTATGTTCAAGGAGATACTCCTCAGGGAGTCCTGTGTCATGGAATGGGACCAGGAGTTACCCACTGCATACTACCCGGCCCCGGGAGGACAAACTCATGATCTCGCTGCTTAGAGTGTAGGCATATGTAAACTACAAATAACTGAAAGTTATCCGGTCGTCGGCTCAGAGTTCGGAGAGCGACAGAGTCTTCATCACCATAAAATTGCGAATGGCGAAATTTTATCACAATTTCGACGGAACCTGGGCCTCCTACTCTCATCGGGTATTCTTTTAAGCGCCACTTAGAACCAAACTTACTAATCTATGACTACGCATTTAAGGAACCGGACCAATCGGACTTTCGGGCAGTCAATTGAGAGCAGTTTGATCGTGCGGACACGGCCGTTCCATCGCCTAAACTTTAAACCGAGTACCCTGGGCCGAGTCCGGCAGTCATGGCATGATACACCACGTTGACGAATAAGACAACGCCCTTATACGCCTCGGAAGATATATTGGCTTATACTACTCGATGCCTTCCGCTGGCCCAGTAGCATCCCTACACTCGTGGGAATGATACATTTACCACTCAGCCTCGTAGTTGACTTTCCCACACGCCTCTCATTCCAGCACTTCCGCCATGTTTGAAGGGTTCCAGTCATTCTCGATTCTTACACAAACGGTACCAGAGGTCTCCATCTACGGACTAAAAAATCAGAATTCGAGTTTCAAACTCCCCGCGCTTTTATTGCTTCATGGTTTCCCCCAGAGTCGTCATATCTGGCATCGGGTAGCCCCTAGACTTGTCGACCGGTATACCGTGGTCATCCTCGACCTGCGCGGCTATGGTGATTCATCAAAACCCAACGACGTATCTGCCTACGCGAAGAGCGCGATGGCACGGGACTGCGCGGTAGTGATGGAGCACCTGGGCTGTGACGAATACTATGTCTGCGCGCACGACCGCGGCGCTCGAGTTGCCCATAAGCTGTGTGTCGACTACCCCCAACGCGTGAAGAAGGCTATCTTCCTAGATATCTGTCCTACCCTAGCCATGTACTCCGCGACCGACTTCGAATTTGCGAAGGCCTATTTCCATTGGTTCTTCCTTATCCAACAGGAACCGCTCCCCGAGACCCTGATCTCCACCAACCCGCAGAGGTTCGCAGAGCTCTTCATGGGAGGACGACAGCGGGATGGCCTTGGTATTTTTGATGAGGAGTGCTTCGATTATTACGTCAAGAGTCTAGGGGACCCTTCCACGGTAAATGCCATGTGCCAAGATTATCGTGCTAGCGCCACGTTGGATATGGAAGAGGCTCGGAATGACATAGAGGAGGGGCGATTAATCAGAAGCCCCTTACTGATTTTATGGGGAAAGTACGGCGTTATTGAGAAGTGTTTCGATGCCCTCAAGGAGTGGCGTGCCGTTGCCGACGACGGAGTACTAGTCGATGGGCACAGCGTCGAATCGGGCCATTATATACCGGAACAAGCGCCGGATGATGTCGTTTCTGCTATCCTGAGCTTTCTCGTATGATAAATCGTGATCTTACGCGTACGATAAAAGCAGGATGAAGAGCCTTCTATTGCAGCATGGATTGTGCAACCCTTTTGTGACGTTACCGCAAGCATCAGCAGATGCTAGTGGAGGTGTCCAGCATCTTTCCCTGGCCTGATGTCTCTTATAGTCTCAGACCCTTCTCTCAAATCTACAAATCGTTTAAGATTTTCGGCATGAACGTTGACGTCAACAAGACACTCCATGACCGCGCACTACCGACCGGCTGCACAACCCCATCTGTCGCCGGTACCATTCAAGAGCATTCAGAAACTTAATACAGAAACAGGATCCACTTGATTCTCCTTTTGGGCGGAGCACAGTGTATGCTAAGTTATTCGTTCCGGTCTCGGTGCCGTCGATGGGGTCGCCGCCGGTCGGGGTCGGGCTGCCAAGCTTCGGGGGTTTCTTTAACCGAGGCCACCGTAGGAGGCTGACCTCTACAAATACAATATAATTCGCCGTAACCGGGGTGGAATGAGGAGAATAATGCGTATATCTAACCGTCGTCTGATTCTGCTATGGGTAGCACCTCTCTGCGACATACCGGAGCAAGATGGCAACGAAACCTCTCAGAATCGCCGTCATCCCAGGTGATGGTATAGGGACCGAAGTCATGCCATATGGCGTCCGCGCCCTCGAAGCGGCAGCAAAGGTCTTCAACATCAACTTGGAATTCGAGACCTTCGATTTTTCCAGCTGCGAGTATTACAAGAAGCATGGAGATATGCTACCGCCCGACTGGAAGGAGACCCTGCTCAAGTTCGACGCCATCTACTTCGGCGCCGTGGGCATGCCCGATCTCGTGCCGGACGACGTCTCGCTGTGGGGCAGTCTGCTGAAGTTCCGCCGGGAGTTCGACCAGTACATCAACCTCAGGCCGTGCCGCCTGATGCCCGGCGTCAAGTCGCCCCTGGCCGACCGGAAGCCGGGCGACATCGACTTCTGGATCGTCCGCGAGAACACCGAAGGCGAGTACAGCAGCATCGGCGGCAAGATCTTCGAGGGCACGGACCGGGAGACGGTCGTCCAGGAGACGGTGATGACGAGGACCGGCGTCGACAGGGTGCTCCGCTACGCGTTCGACCTCGCGAAGAGCAGGCCGCGAAGGCACCTCACGAGCGCCACCAAGAGCAACGGTATCAGCATCACGATGCCGTACTGGGACTCCCGGGTGCGCGAGATGGCCAAGAACTACCCGGACGTCAAGGTCGACAAGTACCACATCGACATCCTGACGGCCCATTTCGTCCAGCGGCCCCAGATCTTCGACGTCATCGTGGGAAGCAACCTCTTCGGGGACATCCTCTCCGATCTCGGCCCGGCGTGCACGGGCACGATCGGCATCGCTCCGTCGGGCAACATTAACCCGGAGGGGAAGTTCCCTAGCCTCTTCGAGCCGGTCCACGGAAGCGCCCCGGACATCGCGGGCAAGGGGGTCGCGAATCCAGTAGGTATGGTATGGGCGGGACAAATGCTACTGCAGCACTTCGGCTTTCAGGACGCGGCCCAAGCGGTGCTGAAAGCGATTGAGACAGTATTGGCCCGGTCCGAGCCGGATGTCCTCACGGCTGATATGGGTGGAAAGGGTACGACGAAGAGCTTAGGAGAGGCTATCGAGAAAGAGATATTGGCGGCCCGGTAGAGCCTATTTGTCATTTATGATGATAGGCAGAAAGTAAGGTTCCATACCAACCGAGTTTCTGGATTTTCGTGTCAGTCAAGTATGATCTCCATTGAACCTTAGACACTCTCAAGGCCTATACCAACTTCTTTGCCATGTATGTGAAACTTGTGACTAGACATACCAAGAAAGTACGTGGAATTTGAGGAGATGCCTTGAGCGAAATATTCATAGGAGGATCTGTCTGAGCTATAAGACTTGCTGAGACAATTCCTCGAATTCACCCTATCAGACACGCCTGGGAATCGAACTCCCCTATCCAATACGCATGTTTCAAAGCAATATACGACTTTGAACGAGGACAAGATGTATTTAATAAAGTAGTTTCCTTCGGCTATGCTGTGCCGTGGCAAGAACTTATCGTGTTACTTGATACGTAAAAGCTTAAGGTTAAGGATGACATTGCCAACTAGGTGGCAGGGGTTATTTGAGGGCACATTAAGGGGTTTGAAGACGCGATATGTCACTTCGTAAGGCATGTCGCTCATTGACGTCGTAGCTGCATTCAAATCCAACGCAAACCGATATTTACACCTATACTTGACCCCTGAATGACTCATGGGGTGCTACTCATCAAGGAAGTTCGGAATGGCAAGTCTTTTAAACGTGCCCCGTCTTGACAGTCGGTTATTTTCATTCTAGCGGGCTAAGCCGTCAAAGGACAGAAAGCCGAATAAAAAGCGTAAGTAATCAACAGATTGATATAAATTCGCCCCCTTGAACACCGCGACGCCGAACCATGCACTGTACAACCGAGCCCGCAACTGGCCTATACCCACTAATGACTCTTCTTAGGCTTCTTGGACTTCTTATGGGATTTCCCCCCGAATGCTTCCTCGTACACCTCAGCCGCTGCTGGGCCAGCTTTCCTCTTAGCCTTGCTCGACTTGACGCTTACGACAGTGGTGGACTTCCCCTGTTTTGTGGCGCTTAGCACTACATTCTCAGCTTCCTCCCAAGCCGGGGCGTCGTTCTCAATCTCGTACCTAAGAGTCAATAGTCAGCATCGCTAGTGCAGTCATATAAGATATTGATTGGAGTATTGCAGCTTACTGGTCAAGGGGCAGAGAGTCAATCAGTTCTCTCTGCTTTTGGCGACGTTCGAGATCCTGCAGAGCTTCCTCGCCGCCTGCCTCTAGTTCGGCCTCTAGGGAGGTTTCGAGAGGGGCAAACCGCGTATCCACCTTCTCATCGTCGTGAACTCCGCTAGCGTTTTCGACGCTTACTCCAATAGCATCGGCTTTGGGCATTTCCGCCTCGATAGCACCAGAAACGAGAGAACCGAAGTGCGATGCTACTTTCTTCATAATCTTGATGAACATTGCGAGCAGCTGCGACGTAGGCAAGGACAACTCTTCTGCTATGGCATCAACGTCCTTGCGTTGTAAGCCTAACGCTAAGAGGATAGCTTTTTGGACGCCGGTCAATTTGATATCCCTCGCCAGACGCCCACTAAAGTACAGGGTGGCCAGAGTCGGAAGGAGATCGAGAATGACGTGGAAGTCCAAGACGTTGTTTGAATAGCTTTCTAGCCGCTTCAAGTCGAAGGGTGTGAAGAGTGAATCCAGATCCGCCTTAGATAGAGGCACAGGAGTAGTCGCTGACGAAAACTGAGAGCCAGCTGTTGCGGACTCCTCAATACTTAACGCCATAACCGAATGGAAGGCTCGGAATTGGTAGGACAGAAGAGAAAGGAACCGCCGGTGGAAATCATTCGAGAATTCTCCGAGCCAGCTTTTATCGTCAGTCAACGGTCGTAACATGACACAGGTATGTTCACCGGTCAAATCATTCGCGGTGAGGCGCAGGTAGACGGGGGCGAATGCAGCTCTCTTCCAGAACTTATGGAGGGGTTGCGTCAGACCATACGAGACTCCAACATAGTCCAACGCTGCGGGTCGCCGTTCCTCGAGCTTTGCGAATAGAGGAGGCATCTTGCTGATGTCACGGACCTTGATATCCTCCTCCAGCAGATTAGCGTTTGCAAGCTCGGCATCTGTGACGCGGACCATGGCCTCCTCCATTGGGACATCGACGTCCTCCGAGAGGTTGGTGAATTTGCCCTCGTAGTAATCGACCAAAAGCTCAATAGCCTTAGCCCCGTATCCCATCTTAATAAAATCAGGATGGGTGGCGATGCGCACTACTCGAGCCCCGGATAGGGTAGCAAATTCATCATCTTGGAACTGCTGGCTGACCAGCCAGGGAATCAGATCGCCTGCCGGACGTGAACCTCTACTAAGACTGTTGAGTACGCTTTGCCGGCTGATACGTCCCTCCAGGGCAACCTGTATCACGCATAGCGGCTCAGGCAGCCGGTTGCCCTCCGTCACGGGGGGGGTTAGAACGAATAATTCGTGGGCCGGTGCATCACTCATGAGTTGTAAGTCGTCTGGTGAGTTTTTGTAATGGCTCGCCACATAAAGCGCGACCATCTGCTGTAGAAATTTCTCGGAAACTGGATGGAAGGAGAACAGGGTGTCCCGGTTGACGTTAAGCAGCTGGCACTGCGAAGGGTCTGGGCAGCCCTGGGTGCTGAGTTTTGAACGGGGAAGAGTAGCGTCGAGACATAAGAGGGCATTAAGCCACTTCTCGACAGGGTCTCCTTGAGCGTAACGGATAGGTTCTTGGAGGGTAATCTCCCTCAGTGAGCGGGCCCCTATATGGGCTTCCTCCTGAACGCGCGACGCCTTCCCGTTGGAACGATCTACTACCTCAGTCCCGTCGGTAAGGGCGCCAGCTCTCGACTGGTCACGTAGCTGCTTGATGAGCTTCAGTGACAAGGAACGGCCAGTACCCTCGTAACCATGGATGGTCGAGGCCATAAAGACCAGATAAGGGCCCATGAGCTTCCGTACAACAGGCAAGGGGATAGCAGCAGCCTCGTCGATGACAAGGAGCTCGGCTTGACCTAAAACATGGGCATCCTGAGGTCTAATGTATTGGATCGTTTGCCGATGAGCGCGGTGGATGTTGACTCTTACTATTGCCTTGTTAAAATCCGGATTAACGGACTGGATGATGGAGTAATCCGCATGCTCGTTATATGAAAGGGCATCAAACCCCTTGAATATGAACTCGAAAAGTGTTTTAAGATTTTCCGGGGACGGGGAGGTTATGAATATGTTGGAATAACCATGGGCGACTGCGGCCGCCACGGCAACTCCCAAAGCAGCAGATTTACCTCTTCCGCGGGCGGCGGTGAGTGTCACGGTATTGCGCAGGGTCTTTTCGGCGATAGCATCGACAAAGGTCAAAACGGCCTTGGCCTGGTCGACAGTGCGAGCCAGGGTAACTAGGGATCCAACAGGCTGAGTGTCCTGGAGAGATTCTTTGATGCTTTCCAACTCCTTTTGCGACTCGGACTTGGGTTTATCCAGGTCGGGCGGAGGCAAGGCTGTCACACCTTTGCCACCAGATATGGGTAGAACGTTGAGTTCGTCGTCGACGACGAGACACGAGCTACAGCTCCCTAAGGAGAGAAGAAAGCGCTCGTTGAAACGGGCGACAACATCGTCGTGAGCCTCGGTGCGATACCTCGAGTGGACATCCATGGATAGGGTGTACAACTGCTTCAGACTGCTCATTCCACTCAGCAGGAGGATAACGAGTCCCCCGCCTTCAACGGTCTCTATCGTCCGGGCCAGGATACTGGGGGTTATAGCTTGGAAGTCCTGTAATATAGCCATGCCATACGTGTTACCCAGAATCTTCTCGGTTTCTTTGTAGTAGACGTAGCGGATGTTGTTGAGCGAGACGAATAACTCGAAGGGGTCTTCGGTGTTAGGATCCCTCTGGCCTCGCTTGATCTCCTTCTTGATCTTGTTCTCACGCTTCTTCCTATGACTTGTAAAGCCCAGGAGCTTCTTCTTGTAGGCCCACAGAACCGACTTGTTCATTTTGAGGTCCATGCTGGACATGATGGTATAGAGATTAACGATCGTATCTTTGGCATGGTCGCCGACGACGATGAAGAAGGACCGTTTCTTTTCCTGGAGGCCATTGCGCATCAGGATCTGGATCCGGGGGTCACTACATTTCGAAGGCGCATTATGTCAGTATAGGGTAACCTTTCCTTTTTTCCCCCCTCAAAAATGACACATGACAAAAGAACGGTTCGTCACATACAGGGCCTTGCGCTGCATCTTGGGTGAGTTTGTTGTGAGGCGCGCGCAACGGCACACGGATACCAACGCTCTTCAGATGGTGATGGGGATACGATACGATGGTGGGACATGCTTCTTCTTCCAGGCGCTGCTTTCCTCGATCGCATCCAAAATTTTAGTGGACCCTAGCTTTTTCTGTCGGGCGGTGAGGCTCTATCAGATATCACTGAGAGTTTATGCACATACCCCACCTGCACGCGGTAAGTACCACCTGTACCTCACGATGTAGCATGCGGCATGAGGGATAGTGGGGCACTGGGATAGGTACTTGTTCCGCTGTGTCCCGCAGCGTTAAGCTGCCTTGGTGAGATAATATCAGCACCCCGCTTTCTGTGGTTGATGCTATGATGAGCATGTCGTCCACATCCAACCCCATCATCACTCAATCTCGTACAAAGCCGCCTGGACTATTGCTAGGCCCCTAGAGGTAGTCCGCTATTCTGCGTTTAAGAAAAAGTACTATTTAGTTTGCAAGTACCTTCCTTTCCTGACTTTCACGAGTATCTAAACACTCCACCGCAAGGTACTGCACCTATAGAAAAGGGTAATACTCCGACAATACATTCTTCCCGTTGGGAGTCTCTACCAACCCCATCGAAGCTGATGATTATTATTATTATGTCACGACAGCCCCGAGAACTAGACTGAGAAACAACCAATGCACAACCATACCAACGCCACTTTCCAGACTCGCCATTATCTCCTTCACGAGGGAGAGTCATGTCGAAGAATGACTTATAACTAACAATGGTTGGCAGCGTGTCAGGGGCAGTTCGCCACCTAAGAGATGTCGGGTTTGATGCTCTTTTAACCGCGGCCCCGCGAACTCATATCTTTCTAGTTTCCTTTTCTCAGGCCGTAACGAACCAATGTTAGACTTACGTCCATAGTCGAGTCCCTCACCCTTCTTACCCCGGTTTATATTGTGACTCAATGAGCCCCTTCACGATCATGCGACTACGTCTAGTCAGCTGAATGCCAAAGGCTATTCGCAAAGAACTAAAGCCGGTAGGACGATAATATAACTGTCCCGACTCCCGCAGCCTAAATACTAGGACGACATGACCATACTTAGAAGGAGGATTGTGTCGTGTCTTGTTGTCTGCTGCCTAGAGAGCGTCGTGTCGTAATCTCCGAAGACATTCGGAGCTTCCACGCCAGGAGCGCGTAGTCCCGGTCCTTATGTTCTCCACAACGGCTCCGGTCTCAGACTACTTAAACCCGGGTATCACGCCAGTGTCTTCGACTCGAACAAAGCACACGAGCCTCTTATTTATAGTTATATACTTATTGGGAATCCCAAATTTGCCAGCCATGATAGATCTATTACAATACCTCCCGCCTCTGGCCGGCCTTCTCGGTCCCCTTCACCTCATCGCCTACTCTACGCTGCTGGGCACTGAGCTCTACCAGACGTTTGTGAATACGAAGGTCTGCTACAACGCCTTGCCCAGGACGGCCTTCACGACTCTGCAGAAGCGCGTCTTCCCGGTCTATTTCCGGGGTCAGACCCTGCTGCTCCTGTTGACGGCCGTGACCGTTCCGGCCAGCGGGCCGTTCTCCTTGATGGCGAACGAAGCGAACTGGATACCATTCACCATCGCAGGAGCTACGGCGCTGCTGAACCTCATAGTTTACGGACCGCGGACGCAGCGGATTATGGTTGAGCGGATCCATCAAGGTAAAGCGACAAGGGGCAACAGTAGGGAAAAGGTGGGCCGTGCTAATACTACAACAGAAACACGGGACAAGAGGATATTCAACGGCATCACAACTCCTAGTGCGGAGATGCGGAAACTTAACAGATTATTTGCGCGGAATCATGCGATGAGTGTAAGTGGTCCCTCTAGTCTTAAATTCTTCACATCGTTCCTCCGCCCGAGTGCCGACTCTCACCCCCGCTACTGCTCAGTTTCTCTGTCTTGAGGCATGGCTTCTAAGCCGTCTTTTAAGCGATATGGAAACGCTGACAGTAGATATCGCAGATCCATCTAAACCTGATCTCCATCGGGGCAATGATATATTGGGGCTGTAAGTTAGGCAGTCGCCTGGATATAGAATCCTTCTGAGGCTCGATGGTTACAATATCATTGCCCTGGTCTTGAGATTCTCCTACGGCGCGAACAGGTCCAACTCCCCTCATATGGAAGGTGCCCCTAGCTATCACCGCCTTCTTCTCCTTCTGCTTCTCCTCCTCTTCTTCCTCTCCTCTTAGGTCTCTTGTTTAGCGCCTGAGCCATGCAGACGTATACTATGGCCACGAGAATTAACGATCCCACGCTAAGGCCAATGACCCAACCCTAGGGTTTCGCCCTCCATCTGACGGTCTGTGTATGTCTTGTTGAGTCAATGGATGCTCAAATCTACGGCGTTCGTTGGTAGGGACTCTTCGGCCTCAAATTACGTGTTCGATGCACTTTTCAGTTTTCTGTACAATTAAGGCGAGCTAGAGTCAATAAGAGAGAACCTCTGTGGAAGCTCTGCGGCACTTAAATACAAATCAGCGACGGCTTTGCTATGGTCATAATGTGTCGCTAATTAGCCCTAGGTATGTGAGTGAGGTGCTGAACCCAGCAAACAGGAAGAAATCCAAGGTTAGAGCAGTTATAGTCATAAGCTTCCATCTTTCGGAAAACAGATTGACAAAATAAATGCTGATAAAGTCAAGCTCATATTTCTCGCTTATGCAGAGAAATATTAGATATGTTATTAAACCTAGCATCCGTGGATGACGATGTATACAGGGCAGCGTATGACAAGCAAAGAGACACGCAAGTCCGGCTAAACCTAGATGCCCCAGGCAATTTCACAGAGACTTTTCTATCCGAATATCATCGAAGACGGCTAACTCGTCCGCCTCTACCAGTGGCATCTACTCGACGCCCTCCGTATCGGCAATCCTGAAGACGAACTTGACGGCGTTGGCCTTACCCGCTTTCAGATCCTCAAGCGCCTTCTGGATACCGCCTAGTCCGCCGGGAACGACGACCTGGGGCTGAGGCTTGAACCATCCCTCCTGCAAGGCCCTGGCGAGATAGCGGAAGTACACGAAGCCGAAGTCCTTTGCGTCGTCGTGCACCGTCCCGACGAGCGTCATGGACTTCTCCACGTGCGCGGGGAAGTCCTCATTGACGGGCAGGACGAGGGTCATCTTCGAGCCCTCCGACAGCACCTTGCCCAGATTAACGTAGCTACCGTGCTCGGATACCGCGTCGAACGCGTAGGACAGCTTGGCGCCGCCCGCGGCCTTCTTCAGGCCCTCCACGATGGCCTCGTCCCCGTCACGGTAGTCGATGACGGTGTCGCCCTTGCTGCGGTCGATCAGCGTCTCGACGTAGGACCCCGACTTGCCCGCGACGCAGAGCAGCGGGTGGAGGTTGCTGCGTTTGGCGAGCTGGATGGTATACGCGCCCACGGCGGATGCTGCCCCGTATATGACAAGGGGGATTGGTTCGGTGGCCGGCCTCCAAGGTTCCGGCAGGCCGAGGCGCAGGTAGAGTCCAAGTGCTGCCGTCATGGCAGCCAACGGAATTGCGGCAGCCTCTGTGCGGTCGTCAACATCACGGTTCGGCATGACAAGAAGGGGAACACGGAGGTGTTGGGATATTGAGGACCTCCGATCTCTCCCTACCTTCAAAGCTAGTCTTCTCTGGGATATGGAACGTTGTATGCTGCCAGGCAATGGCGTACTCAGCATAAGATCCATGGGGTTTCATCATCTCGTGGAAAGCGGCGACTCGGTCCCCAGGCTTGAATTCGGTCACGTTGCTGCCGACTTCGTGGACTATGCCGGCTATATCGTCGCCTTGATGAGCATCATCGTTCATCCATACAGGCACCTTCATGTGGAGTCAGTCCAGTAATAGCCGGATAGAAAGAATGCTGAGTTTGACTTACCTTCCAGTCCTTGGGGTTGGAACCGCTAACGACAACTTTTATGAGGACCTGATCGGCGTTGGGCTTCGGAACCGGCGAGTCCACGATTCGAACCTTGGGTCCTGAGAATGATGTTAATTTCACAGCTCCTCTGGGATCCCGTATGGTTGCACCCGCATACCCGCTGAGACTAGAGCTTCCTTCATGACGTATGAGTTTACCGGGACGACTCTCCAGAACAGTCGACGGGCTGGGTTTTCAGTGTGGAATGTTATACAGAACTGTGTATACTACAGGCGGAAGTAGTTATCATACAGTTATTGGTAAGGCTCGACGGTAACTTATATCGAGAAGCCCTGGTGGGTATTAATTTACGTCTCGGCATATGGAGAGGTGAAATCCGCTCATTATTCAGCAACCCCATATCGAGGTCTGGTTCATGCCACCAAACCTGCAATTATTAACGAACTCGCTGGTGCGGATGATATCAGAGTGGGGTTTATTTGCGACAGCTTCCCCTCCCTAACTCTCTATATTAATAAGTGCTTTATGGTGTAGAACAATCCTCGCCTTCAGACGTTGATTATTCAGCATGCTACGAGGGTCATCGGACATAATGACGACAACTTGAGGTTTAGCTACTCTTATGAGCCGCAGGGATCAGACCAAGATTGATTACAAAGCCACCAAAAAACGATCCAGGAGAAATCGAACTTGGCAACACCCCCGCATTCATTCGATAGGCATTATGAAAGGGGAAATGCATAGGTACCAATAGACTTTAGTCCCCCATGCCGTATTGTCTCTCCTCTCCCGTTCAACCGACTTTATTGTCCTTCCTGCATATGGCATAGTTACATGCAAGGGATGTACATGTAGCTAGTCGTGCCATTGTGAAAACGTATGCCCAAGCAAAGGGAGCACGTGCTCGAGTGAAAGCAAGCAAGAGCAGGGTCATTCATACTTTGTACCTGTTCGCAGGATATCGGTGCCACTGTATTCAAGTAATGTACAACGAATCTAACAACCTGGCTCTCCGTGAAGGTCTGTCCTCGAAGGCCTCGACCGTACGGCCCGTCGTAAGGCTGAGAGCAGGACCTTCGACGTGGCCTCCTACTAACTATATGTGGACCCTCAGCAAGCTACAAAGGACTGGCCGCCTTCGCTACGGGATGCAGAAGTCTATCCAGCTTCCTAGATAGTCGAGGCGGTTTCGACTGCTGTCCTGAAATTCATGCTCCCGATAAATAGCCCTAAACTCTTCGTAGCTGAGTCTACCCCAGCCACCTCGTTCCCGTGCCTCCTGTTCGGCGAGATCAAGCCGTTTCCACGTCACTAAAGTGGAGTGAGGGATATGATCCGATGAGTCGGGCTCGACAAGTTTGGACTTTGGGGCTTCCGCGTGGGCCGCAGGAGGCGCTGCCCGCTCCCTACTTCTCTCTATATTAGTGTTAGGTCGGAATTGCGGCATCGTTGGGTCATGTTGTTCAGAATCCTGCCGCGCCGTGGTGTCCCCTCCTGAAGCAGCTTCCCTGCTCGGTGTTCCCATGCCGGCCGTTACTCTCTGGCTAACGGGCTCCCGGGTCGACTGTTCCGCTTCGAGGAGGTTCTGCTCTTCCTCAGGCGGGTCAACCGCGTAGCCGCTGGAAGAGAGCAATTCGTCTACACTTTGTTCGGCTACGGGACGGGCGCGGCGCGATTCCGGTGAGGGAGAGGGCGATGGCTTAGGTGATCCCGCGGCAGATTTATCCTCCTCATCTTCTAGGTTGATATTCTCTAGGAGATGCCGGTACGTGAGACGATCCTCTTTTGTTTCGGCAGCACGCACGGCTAGATCCTCCTTTTTCCTGAATAACTCGTCTAGCAGCTCGTTAAAGGCTTGCTGGGTAACCTGATACAGTATCTCCTTGCCGGCATCGCGCTCAGCGTCCGGGATCTCCATGCCGCCCCACCTCTCCGGAACGCTTCTTGACGAAGTGGACGGGTTGGATCTGATATCGAAATCGTCTGTATCTTCAGCAAAGCGGACCTTGGATGATGAGCGAGATCTGGGAGAAAGCACTGGTTGCGCTGACTTGGACGACTCTGCCGCGTCATCGAGATTCGCGAGCACATCCTCGCTATCCTGCCAGCCTTGAGGGGGCGTTGCACCTTCCTCCTCGTCCAGATAAAACTGACGTCTCTTCCATCTCTCATGGAGCTGTCTTCTAGCATGGACCCTCTTGCGCTTCTCCATGCCGGAGCGAGGGATATCTGTAGCCATAGCCCGATGTTGGGCTCGCAGTCTGCTCTCGGTAAGAGCGAATCTGACAGCATCGGGGATAGGCTGAGACGCCGCAGGGGGGTTTGCACCAGCAGATTCCTCGTTTTCATCACCACCACCACCACCACCCAAGATCTCCTGATCCAGCGGCGGGTGCCCGTTTTCTTCCTCCTCTTCGGACGATTCGCTCTCACCTTCGTCCGCAGCGGTGTATGGCTCTTGCATGCGGATGGAATCCAGGATATCCTCAATTTGAGTGTAGTCGCCCGAGAGCAGTGAAGACAAGTCGACCATGTTCTGGGGAGGGTTGATGATGCCACTCCAGTATCGCGCATCTCCGTTTGGGGAACGGGCCGTCCTGGAAGAAGAGGGACCAAACGATTCCGTAAAAAAGCTTTGACTTGTATTCCGAGTGAACAACCCAGTCAGGATCTCTTCCCTGTTTGCGGTATCTTGCCTGTCCTCGCTGACAACTCCCTTATCATCCGCGAGGCGGACCTCTCCGTCGGACTGGAAAACCTTGCCTTCCATCGGCCTGTTGTGGTCGGCCGGGGGCACTCTACCCTCCCTACCGAACAAGCTGCTCAGGGGTTGTCTGCTATTGATGAGCTGCTGGGCTTCCGTGGTGGTCATCATGTGGTCGTCGAGTCCTTCGAGGATATCTCGGTGCATCTGCTTGTAGAGGACGTAGTAGGCACGAAACATGCGTAGAAAGTCACGCCTATTCACGTAGCCATCTCCATCTATATCGTAGCCGTCAAAAGTCCTCTTAAGCTTGTCTTTCCTTTTCCTATACGACACACCGTGTAAGAACTCCTCGAATCCGATTAGGTCGTCGTGATTGGTATCGTAGAAGGCAAACATGCGGTCGTGGATTAGGTTGGGCGACGCGTGTCGGTAGCCACCGGAGGGGACGAGACAACGCTCGAAGGTCTTTCTGTCCATAGCCAAACCCAAGTTGTTGGGATCATCCCTCCACTCGGTGTTGGCCATAAACGTCCACTGTTCCCAGAAGGCATCAAGCTCGACTCGTTCGAAACCGGTCTCGCTTGTCCACTTGGTCAAGAGGCACCTGGGCAAGCTGCGGATGGCATTATCGGGATCGCCCGGATACCAGGGGGCCTGTACCAATCGCGGACCGAAGGGGGGAGCAGGAACCCTAACCTTGTAGAAGATGTGCGTCTTGTTGTGCAATCCCTGAGCCTCGCATACTTCGCAGAGGTCGAAGTCGGCACAGTTGGCGCAGCGATACCTGATACCTCGGATGGGCACCATGCCGCACCCGTTACACTGACAACCGCGATGTACATAGGCATTACGCCTGGCGTTATCTTCGGAGACCCTAAAGAGCAGAGTGACAATATTCTCGCCGGCGCGCTGTCTCGGCTCCTGGGCTGGATCGTTGTACCACTCGGCGTTGCTGTAATCATTGTTGGCTTGACTATCTGACGCCTCGATGGTCTCTCTCAGATTGGAAAGGGCGTTCTCGTCCCCATGGGATTCGGACTCCTCCGATTCTTCCCGATCAGAGCCTAGGCGGACACGACGGATAGCGTTGCGGCGACGGAGTCCAGGCCCAGGGGGTAGGGCCTCCGGGCGAGAAGGGTCGAAGCGGGTAGAGTAAAGATAATAACCGAGAGCGGCAGCGGTAGCCGCCGAAAACAAGGCGACGGCCACCCTTGGGCGTGCCAAATTGGACGCTGCTGCGGTAGCGCCAGACGAGAACGAAGACATGGCGGACAAGTGAGGCTCATTGCGGAAAAGGGATAGGTGAGAACTAGATAGAAGGTAGGTATGGAAAAAAGAAAGAACCGGCGCTGCTAAGTCATCATTCCGCTTATCGCGAATGACATATGAGTAAAGATGGACGTCAGATATTGACTATGTCTGGTGCGATGCGATTAAGAGTTCTCGGTAGGAAAAACCGAAGTGTCGGTTGTGGGCACGAGAAGCATCGGGATATAATGGAAGGTATGTAGGATGTAGTCTACAGTAAGATATAAGCTCTACCTAAAATGTGTGAAGGCACCTCACAGCTGCTGTAGTAAAATCTCATCCAATGAACGCTAACGATAGAGAAGTTGAGGCGTTCTGTTATACTAACGCTACTAAGTACAGTAGCTAACCTACTACATATGTAGTATTAAATAAGTAAGCTTAGTGGAGTTGGCCCCTCCAAGCTCTATGTGTATATGTATACATACAGTAGCTTCTGATAGCTCTTCCGGACATTGATAAGGCCAATAAACTGTCACTCACATGGTCTTTTTCAAATCCCCTTCAACTTCCAGTTCCTCTGGGCTTTATAACCTACGTATCCTCGATGTTCAGGCCTGTAGGCCCAGTTCCACGCCCGAGGGCTGTCTACCTACTCAGGTAGGTAGGTAACGGCAAGCGTCGAATGCGAAGGTTGTATCCGCCATCGCAGGCATGTAGCAGGAAACCGACGAGCTTGAAAAGACCCGCGTTGACCCACAGATCCTACTTATGCGCTCAAGTCAACTTTAACTCTAAAGCCATCCTCTTTTCCCTCTCCCCCTTTTGCCTTGTCGGATTCTAAAATGTAGCAAGGACCACCGAGGTTTGCTGCACCGTCTTGACCCAGGACTACGGAAAAATTTCCAAAGGACCACCAACATGAAGTCACGACGGCTCTTGCTGCTATTTCGATCTCTTCAATTGAAGTCATATATCCCACCTACCTAGACAACAGGTAGTCTCAAAGCGTTGATCCCAAGTCCAAGCAAGCCAACTCGTTATTCATAAAGAGTGGATCCTACTGCAACTAAGAAATGCTGGCAAGATTGGTTATACACCCGCAAGCTTATGATAAGAGCGCCAGTTGATATTAGCGATGAAGTTACCAAACGTGCGTATATAGGTTAGAATAGCAATGTCATCGAGTCTATGCCCGGGAGCTTAGTACGTGGATTCACTGGGTAGTCATTAGTCAGGGGAGATACGGAACCGTCGACGTTATCTGTACGCATAGTATATAAAGCCCGAACCATGATACCGTAGCCCGGCGACCATAAAAGCTAGATAACTACGTATGGCGTGGGAAGGGAATTATATGGGCTTTCGTAGAGTTCCCCGGCTGCCCGGCACATAAAGCGTGACATCGCGTTAGCGCTTCGGGAACTAAAAATAGACGGGGTCTTTCTCCCCACCGATTCCGCCATTAAGCAAGGCGCAGCAGCGTGACCGGGCTGGTTTCAGCCTTAAAGCAGCGCTGATTGACTAGGGGTTCAAGCGTGCGATCCCGAAGAATGATCCCAAGCCCGCGCCCACGTCACCAGGCCGCGTCGTCAGCCACAATTCCAACATCTTTTTTCAATTCCGGAGCGAACGTTTTTATTTTTGAATTCTTCTCATCGACCCTCGCCTGAAGGCAAGCAGACTCTCTTCCTGCGCACATTCGTTATTTTTTCAATCATTCATGGCTCCTGTCTTGAACCCTGTCTTAGAGACGTCCGGGCCCACGGTCTTGACGGGCCCCCTGGTCCGGAGCGCCAAAGCGGCCGTGGTCGCCGCCGTCCCGAACGTTGCCAAACTCGCTAGCCGCGAGATCTTATCGCGCCGTAGTCTAGCCGTCACCAGCGACTCCCAGCGGACGACGCTCGGTATAATCGCGGCATACGTCGTCGTTATCGCGCTGCTATGGAACTTGCCCTATGTTCGGTGGTCGCTCTGGCCCTTCAAGGTGGGTTGATAATCGCTCGAGCAAATACTCTAGATGGAAGGACCTGGCTTATCGATATCTCAGATGCTCGTCATCGCATTTCACGAATTCGGCCATGCCTTCGCGGCGATATGTACCGGGGGCCGCGTCAAGTCTATCTCGCTTGACCCGCGCGAAGGTGGCGTCACTCATATGGTCGGCGGCAAGAATATTATCACTTTACCGGCGGGCTATCTCGGGTCTTCCCTCATTGGCGCCTTGTTGACGTTTTGTGGCTTTAATATCGTCGCAAGCAAGATCGCCAGTCTCGTGTTGGCAGTCTGCTTCCTTCTCACTCTGTGGTGGGGGAAGAAGGACTGGCTAACTATCCTGACGATCCTCCTCGCCGTGGGGCTCCTGGTGGCATGTTGGTTTATCGCCCACGCGATAGCACTGAGATTCGCCGTCCTGTTCATCGGGGTGATGAGTTCCCTCTACAGCGTCTGGGACATTGTGAGAACCCTCAACTCCCTCCCTTGACTTATAGCACTAATCATCATTTAGTGCGATGATCTCATCTTGCGCAAAGTCAACAGTTCCGACGCCAGCGTATTTGCCCAGCGCTATGGAGGCTCTTCGCAGTGCTGGGGAGTGATTTGGTCCATCATCTCCCTCGTTATCATGGTTGCTGGAGTTATTGCCGGTATCGCGGCCTTCCCCCAGTCTTTCGCGCAACAAGTGGAGGACTCGAGCAACTTCCTCCCGACTCGCTAAAGCAGGCTTCTACTCTTCTTATCCGCTTGATGGCTTGCTTCACCTCTAACCCTGCTGTTAATCAGCAAGCAGTAATCTAGGATATTACACAAGGGAGATTAGGCGCATTGAGGACACATTTTAGGATTGACGTTGCGAACAGAGACCTCATTATTAATGAAACCGAGCTTTTAATGACCATTTAATCCTCTCCCGTGCCTCTGGGAGTTCTCAGATTCAAGTCTCAGTGTATCATCCCGCAATACAAGCGTAGGTGGTGACTGGAAACTTAAACAAGCTCGGGACTTCAACCTGACTAACGTCTTCAACGCGCGACTCTCTCGCTTGTAGTCATCTCCATGGATATTCATTAACTTGGCTCGTTCGTGGTGAAGTTTAGTAAACTGCCCGGCAGTGTAATATACCTTCATCAATACCCAAGTAGCCAGAACGGCGTTCTCACCAAGATACGTTTAGGTTGACTTCATGAAGCTTTGTCTCAAGTATAGGTAAGTCTACATGTGATAACGGAGTTTGTCTAGCACCCAGAGTGTTGGCGCTTATGCAATAAAACGAGTGTGTTACGCCCCGTAAAGGCACTAGACCCTCTACCTAGCTATTTTGCCGTATCGGGAAGGGTTAGGTGACATCACGGGTTGCGAAGCGTGGAGTTCCCAAGAAGGATTCGGTGGATCCCCTGGCGCCACCCGGGTATCATGCGGGCCCCAGAGCAGATATAATAGAAACGCTCCTGCGCAATAGGTTTGAATTTCGTACGTTTTGTGGCAAAGAGACACGATACAAAATAGAATTGGCTTTCTAGGATCAAAGATTTGCCGCTGCACGGAACATGCCGTATGTGCATATACGCCGATCGCTTGAAGAGCAATGGACGCTAATAGGCTCCGTCCCAGTGAAGCGGAGGAGTTCAAGTTACCCTCGGTCGAGGAGATCTCCAAAAGCCCGGCTTTCCGCACGGCGATATGGGAGCTAGAGCCGCACCAGAAGGGTCTCCTGCCGGTAGCGGTCAACAGGGGAGGGCCGCTGAACATCAGCTGGGAGATCCACGGTGACGGTCCGATAAAGTGTCTCGTAGGTGTCTCCCCGACACGGCGGGTTGCCACTCCGTCCTGGGAAGCGTCCGCGCTCTTCCGTGACGGGACGACGAATGCCTCACTGACTGACTGACTGACTGACTGACTGACTGACTGACCGTCCAATAGCTCGTCAACGGCCTGGGCATTTTTAATACGTCCTGGCAGCGGCAGACGCTACACTTCGGCCACAACAAGGGGACCGAGTACTCGGTCCTGATCATCGACAACCGGGGGATGGGCAAGTCGAGCCGACCGATCATGCGGTACAGCACGTCGGAGATGGCTCGCGACGTGCTCGAGGTGCTGGACCACGTGGGCTGGACCTCAGAGCGGCAGGTGCACGTGTGCGGGTCGAGCATGGGGGGGATGATCGCGCAGGAGCTCGCGTGCCTGGCCCCCTCGCGCATCGCCTCGCTGAGTCTGCTCAGCACGGCGGCCGTCATCGAGAACAACACGACGTTCTTCGAGAATCTGGCCAACCGCCTGCGCATGCTGGTTCCCAAGAGCGTCGACCGCAGCGTGCGGTACACGGCCGAGGCGTGCTTCGCGCGAGTCTGGCTCCTGCGGCCCGACGACGCCGAGCTGCCCGACGAGCACAAGACGCCGCGGTGCCGCTTCCCAGCGGGGGGTTACCGCAGGTTCGAGAGCAACTACGCGCGCTTCGCCGCCCAGGACATCACCAAGCAGCGGGACCGCGTCGGGTTCACGAAGCTTGGTTTCCTGCTACAGGCGGTCGCCGCAGGCTGGCACCACAAGAGCCCCGCGCAGTTGAGGGAGATGGCGGACGCCGTCGGCAGGGACAGGATCCTCGTCCTCCACGGCACCGAAGACGGCATGATTCCCGTGCCGCACGGGCGCAAGCTGATCGAATACATACAGCCCGGCAAGGGGCTGATCGAGGAAGGCGTAGGACATGCACCCTTCGTCGAGCGGACGCGGTGGTTTAACGAATTATTAGAGGAAATGTGCGCTACGGGGGAGAGGTTAAGTCGACGGTGAGCCGATTCCGAGGACATTCTGTACAGCACCACGTGCAATGCCCAATCACTCAATGGAACACAGAATGCAAGGCGTAATGCTATACCAGGCAGGATCACACAATGCCTCTCAAAGAAAAGGGGATTATATGAGACCCGTGAAATAGATACCAAACGAGTCTCTAGCCAGAGACAGCCCACGCCTATTCATTAAAAACCGAGGTATCTGGTACTGCAAGCAAAGACATCCCTGCGCGATGCTGACCCTCTTTTCCTCCAAATCAACGCCGTGAAATTCAGTTCCCGCTCGCCTTTTTTCTCCCCAGCGCTCAGTTAACACTTACGCCACTGCTGTACATGATTCTCCGTACTCTCGGTCTGTCCCGCTCAGCTTATAGTAGCAACGAAGCTCTGGTACTGTTCATCCTCACTCCTCGCCTTTGGGTTCGCCTTCTGTGGAGCCGCTGCTGCTGGTGCCGATGTATGTTTCGTGTTCCACAGTACCCCGGCCTGAGGTGGGCGGTTTGGTAGCTCGGCCCTGAGCACGTCTGAACGGTCCTCATCGGCCTGGCCATCATCGTCGGCTCTCGGAAGCCGCATCGCGAGGATTACATACTCGGCCCTTGTCATATTATCCATAACGTCGTCCATATACCTTCGCACTTCCTCCGGGGGTGCTACAACCTTAGCCAAGTTCTCGAGGTGCTTTCCCGACTGCGAATGCAGCCTAATTGTGACTGGCTGATAATAATCCAGTGCCGGATCACCGCCATACTCAGACTTGCTTCCCTTACGCACAATAAGAAAAGAGGCGATGACGTGATTGGGGCTAGAGTATTCAAGAATGCTGTATTTCGGAAACAGATATCTGTCTCCAGTCCCACCGGCGAATTCGAAGACGATGGCAGAAATATCGGGTTTCGCGGCAGGCGGCGGGCCTTTGGAACGCAAAGCCTGCTGTGGAGATGCGGCATGTGGCTGCTGAGCTGGCGAGGCCAGAGAAGGCTTCTTCGAGCCTGCACCATTAGTTACGCTAGGTTGCTCTGCGGTACCGGAAGCTGCCTGCTGTGAGGGTCCGGATCCAGCGGGCGGAGGTTTAGGGGTCTCCTTTACTACGCGATCCTTCAACCTGTCGAGTATACTCTTCAACTCCGGCGCGTCGTTAAAGCGGGTCTTGTTGTTGGCTACTCTACGAACCATGTCCCTTACCCCCGCATCGTCCAAGGCCCTCTTGACTAAAAGGATGACCAGAGGGTCGCTGTCCGGCGGAGGTCTCAGATCCGTCGACTTCTGATTGGGGTTGGAGCTCAGCACAATGTCGAGGATGGAATTGACTTCGTCCGCGAAATATTTGACTTTCCTGCCATCGACGAGCAGTCGATCAGCCGATGGTCCCTGCTGTCCGCCTTTCTTCTTGTATTCGGCTGTAATCTGATCTATGATCCTTTGGAAGTGAGCCAACTCTTGTGGCGCAGCATCCCCTATAGCTACGCGCTTCATGAGGTCACGTAGATGAGGGTCCTCCGAAGCTCTCTCAGCTAAGGTGACAATTATCGGGTCTGCACCTGGAGCTGCCGATGCAGGCTGCTTCACGCCAGAGGCCGGCGGGGGTTTGGCCCCAGACGGAAGAGCCGGCCCACCGACAGCGGCTGGCTGGT
The DNA here is from genome assembly GCA_004154915.1 of Monosporascus ibericus. Taxonomy (NCBI): domain Eukaryota; kingdom Fungi; phylum Ascomycota; class Sordariomycetes; order Xylariales; genus Monosporascus; species Monosporascus ibericus. The sequence continues at coordinate 55,943 of QJNU01000407.1, forward strand.
TCGGCCCCTGTAACACCCGAGATGGGGTCGGAGCTGGTTGAGAAGCGGCGGTCGCTGCTGGGAGGGCTGGGCCATGCGTCGGCTGCACATGTGCATGTGCCGCGGGCGGAATCGGGGCAGGAGGGTGTTGAGGGGGAGCAAGAACGGACTCGAGTCCTCGCGGAGAAGCCAGCGGCTTGCTCGACGGAGCCGTAGCGATCTGCTGTCGATAAAGGTCTGTCTGTGGTATACGGGGCTGGCCTGGAATTCCATGGGGAGCTGGTGCTGGTGGTTGTATTTGTGAGTGCTGCGCTTGGGTCGGAATCTGCGGCTGACTCTGGACTGGCGGTGGCTGTATCGGAGCTGGCGACTGAAGTTGTGACTGCGGCTGCGGGAGTGACTGCGGCGATTGGCGCTGGGGTTGAGATGAAGTCTGTGGATGCGAAGGCGAGGGAGCGGTAGTCGGTGCTGAGGCTGCCGCGGGCTGGGGGGCCGCGGGTGGTGTGTCCGGCTTGGGCGGTGGAGGCATTACACCGTTGGGAGGGCCATATTGCATGATGGGCCTAAAGGTAGAATTGGTCGTGGGTGCGGGTTTAAGCTCCTTGACAGCGTACATGGTGGCTTCGATGACATGGGGTTCGACAGTGATAGTGACCTGTCCAATCTTGGTCATGCTATCCTTAGGGGGATTGTTGGGTTCCTCTTTGGTGACGCCTTTCCGCTTCGTCGGTTTAGTCCAGTATTTGTCGAATATGCCTTCATGGAGCCATGTCTGACGTGACCTGGAAAGGGACTCGGCAAGAACACCACTGAGGCACATGTTAGTATAAACAGAGGAGCACTATAGCCGAGACGGACGAATCGAGCATGACAACATACCTCTCCGGTATAGACTGGTAATCCTTGGTGGAAAGGTCGTCGGGCTGGGGATTCTCTACAGTAGGTAGAGGCTTGCCAGCCTGGAGGGACTTGGGCAGTTGAGGCTCTTCGACAACGGTATGTTCCGGGACCGACGGGGTCTTCTGTGCTGCAGGGGCTGCAGGCACAGGAGTAGCCGCAGAGGTAGTCGTGGGCGTGGGAGACGATTCTGAAGGGGTCATGGCGCGTTTCTTAGCGTTCTGTTCAACGCGCGCAGCTGCCCTTGGTGGGACTTTCCGCTTTCTTTCCATCTTGGTACGGACGGACGGGATAAGCGATGGATGAAAGGACCAGATACGTTTATCGAAACATGAGAGGCCGGGAACGACGATGGAGGACCATCGGAAAGCTCAAAGGGCCAGGGATGAGAAAGCGGAGGTAGGTAGAGCAAAGGCAGGTAGGCCTATTGCTACCTGAAATGGAGTTATTAGATATGTGAAACGTAAAATGAAGAAATCAGCCAGGTACGATACGACGAGAAAAGGAAGGCTTGGGTCGAGCGTATGTCGCGAATGTGTTGCTCATCAGACGGACCAACAATCCAAGTAGAACATGTACGAGGTAATTGAGCGATACATGTCAGTACTGAATGGATACTGTAATGAATGGGGTGGATGAAGTCGACCGATGGAGAGGAACGGATTGGATAAGAAAAAGATATGGGGATGGGGATGGGGATTTTGGAAGAAAGCTTCCTCTCGTCGTTATTGGAGAGAAGAAGCTCAGGCGCGGGAGAGCAGAGCCGCTCATTGGCTGGCTGACTGGCATGCGATTGAAATGGTTCCAATCAGTGTGTGCCCTTGCGAGGTACCTATATAAATAACATACCTAGATACCCAAGTAAATATTTAGGTGCATCGATACAGGCATGTCGGGACGACTAAAGGAAAATTAGGCAATAAACGTTACCTACCTGTATGTAGATCTGCTCGTATTGAAGGTCGCCGGCCCTAGTGTACCTTATGTACCTTATGTAGTACGAGTATTTGATGCGTTGAGTTGACCTTTATCATCAATCTCATGCCCCGACGAGCAACCTCCAAGGAGACGTCTATGGACAGGACATCCCCCCTCACGTGAGCGTCTTGCATGGTGGTGCGTAAAATTCCCTCTGTGCTGCGGGCAGAAGCACCTGCAGGTTGAGGCTGAACCGACCTCACGGCCACAGGTCCCTAGCCCGAAAAAAGCTGAGGGCGGGCTGAGTGAGGGCGAGCACCATATGCCACGACATTCGACGGGCCCGGAGTTTGATAACAGCAGGGCTCGGCTTCGGAGTTTGGGCGCATGACCGATCCCAGAACAGCCCCGTCGTGTCGTAATATTGCAGGAACAGGTAAATAAGCATTATTCTTCTTACCAACACACATGCGTCAGGTAGGCTACTACGCAATTAATCCCATGATATTTTTCTTCCGTTTATTTCTTTCCTGTCTTCAACCATCCTGTACGTCTTTTTCCCAACTGGCTTGACTTTGCTTTATCTAATAGCCTTGATAAAATCCGGAATGTCACACAATCGAAAAGTTCCGAGTTGAACTGTTGTAATCGGGGATCAACACATATTAATAAGCAGACTGGTCCGGACTCCGTTTTTATTTTGCCAGGGGCTGTTCCGGCTGTCCCCAATTTATCGCCTCCGGTAAAGCTGGAGCTAAGCTGATCCGCAAGTTTGGTAAACTCTATATTCCGCCAGAGTTGCAACTCGCCACTGGAGAGGATAACTTCTCCGGAGCTGCGGCGTAGCTCTGAAAGGTGGTTGTCTACGTTAAGACGAGGGAAAGATTTTGGCACGGCTACACGTGGTCATTCGCTTACTTACTTACTGGCCCCCAGCTACAATCTACCTTCAAGATCAGTCTAGCAGCCACCAACCGTTCTTTCCTTGACGCGGACCTCACCCTTCTTTGAATTCCGCCCCGTCCCGGTCATGCCTCTGCAGCAGCGGTAACCAAACTCGTATATATATACTCGCACACTTCCTATGCACATTCTATTGCAGTCTAGGTGGATCCTGGTTTTATAGCTAAAGCCCCGTGATGGCTCGGACTCCTCCCTGGGGCATCGGCCTGGCCGCCGGCCTGGCCGCCCCATTTGGTATTTATATACTGATGCTTTTGCTTGGCTCCGTCCCATACTTCCAGCGGCTGTAAGTAGCCACTCCTCCGCCTTGCATAACTTCCTTAACTGTGCATCTAATGAGTGGTTACTACCAGCTTTATGTATGCCCACAAGTTCAATACCGTGTTCTGGCACGATGTGGACAAGCCGGAATACTGGGGATTTGCTAGTTAGTCCCATATATCTATGTGGCTGGTATATCGGATGTTAGCTAACTTGTCTGTCCGAAGCAAATCAAGTCACACCATTCTCCATCAATACAGCAGATGGTGAAACCCTTTATTCATGGCACGTGTTACCCCTGCGGACCTACATGAAGCATGAATCGCGGCTCCAGTCGCAAAAAGGCGGCTTCTGTGCCGACGTAACATCCGCCGAGTCTTTCAAGATACTGAAGGATGACCCAGAAGCCCGCCTGATCATATATTGTATGTCTTCTCTCTATTAATCGGTGTGCGTGCTGCACTTTCGCTAACCAGGAGCAACTAGTTCATGGGGTTTGTACCTTAGCGCCTAGTACGGCAGATACACGGCTAACAATAGTTCACAGAACGCTGGTCACATCGCTCAGGCTGTACGCCCCGGTGCCTATCATACGTTGACCGACACTTCCGACTATCATCTGTTGGCCATAGACTACCGGGGTTTCGGGAAATCAACCGGGACTCCTACCGAAAACGGTCTCATCCATGATGGCGTTGCGGCTGTCAGTTGGGCCATGGACGTCGCTGGGATCCCTAGCGATCGCATCGTGATCATGGGTCAAAGCCTCGGCACCGCGGTCACAAGCGGCGTTGCGGAACATTTCGCCATGCAGGGTGTCGAATTCGCGGGAATCATCCTAATAGCGGGCTTTTCCGATATGCAGACGCTACTCAGTTCTTACACGGCGGCTGGCTTTATCCCCATACTGTCGCCCATCCGTGCCATCCCTCCGCTCCTCCGGTTCCTCCATCGCTTTATACTCGACAAGTGGAAATCGACAGATCGGCTGGCTAACGTAGTATCTACGACGCGAAATAGGCTACGTCTCACGTTGATCCACGCCAAGGATGACCTTGAGATACCAAGCCATGAAAGCGACGCGCTCTTCAAATGTGCGTCCAGCGCCACCATGGGTGAGGAGTTGGACGACGATCAGTTTGGGGTATGGAAGGAGGGAAAGACAGCGCGGAAACAAGATGGGAGCTTCGTGTCAGTCGTCACGGGAAAACCAGATATCGTCATCAGACAAGAGCTCGTGCGGTATGGAGGTAAGTGTCAAGCAGACCACTAGTACCAGAGACACGCGCTGACGTTCCATGCAGGGCATAACGGTATCATGCTCTCATCCCAGGTAGCACTTGCGGTGTTACGGTCTTTCGAGCCCGATACCGAAAAGCCCCCTGTGTAGACAACCACCACGGGCGTCTTGCTTACGATGATTACATGTGGCATTTGATTGCTTAGCGCAGCGTAGGGGTTAAAGGGAGCTGGATATATCGCATTTAAAACCTCATTGGGAAGCCTAGACGAAGTGGTGCATAGACAGACTGGTTCGATAAGCAATAACAAAGTATTTCCTGTCACTCCAATCCCTCTCCTTCCGAGTCAGATGGTGTCAGGGGGATAGGGGTTGGGACGATTACGACCTGGGCTGATGTAGAGATATAATCACAATGGTATTGGTTCTATATAATGGTTGAGGGTATTAATCTGTTCATATCATATTGGCATACCAGCATGCCCATACGAGGAATGACGTCTTGGGTTCTTCAAGTTACCTACTCCATGCTTTAAGTGAATCACAGCCATGTCCATGCAGTCAAGGGGCCGCTTGTCGTCCACGGTGTAAGGTGCAGTACATACATACATGTACCTAAGGTAAAGGTTGCCTGGCAAGTACCTTCAAGGTTGTGCAAACCCCACCAACGACGGACCCCACATCACTCTACACTTCCAAGATACTACATTCTCTCTCTGCCTACTTGTTCACAGAGACTTTGGGCCTTTTGTTTATCGCCCCATATAGTTGAATAAACCTGCTCAGCCGTATACGTTTCGCTTATCAGATAGGACCGCACGACTACCTTTCTCGACGTGGCATCGCTGAGGCAAATTCTCCGCAAGGCCGACGTTCAATTCTATATAAAAGGTACAGTCAGACAACCATGTCAGAGGAATCGAAGCCCGTCAAGGGCAAAGGGAAAGAAAAGGAGAAGGAGAGGGAGAAGGAGAAGGCGGCCAAGAAGATACACAAGGCTATCGGTGGTCTGTCTGGCGAACAAGCATCTCACCTCCTCGACCTGAACCCTGCTCTTGCCCAGGAGCTGGCCAGCGGAACCGACGACAATCCCAATGCTGTTGCCGACGCCCTCAAGCGCCTCAACCTGCAGGATATCATGACCGGGCTGGCCTCCAGCGGGAAGAATGTCAAGGACATGGGCGCCTACAAGTTCTGGGCGACGCAGCCCGTGCCCAAGTTCGGCGAGGACGGAGACCCCGACACGACTGTCGAGGAAGGGCCTATCGAGACGCACACCATCGAAGACATACCAAAGGCTCCGGCCCCGCTGCTGAACGGGTTCGAGTGGTGTGAGATGGATCTCACCAATGACAGCGAGTTGAAGGAAGTGTGGGAGTTACTCAATGGCCACTACGTCGAGGACAACGAGGCCATGTTTAGGTTCAACTACTCACCCAGCATCTTAAAATGGGCCATGATGCCCCCGGGCTGGAAGAAGCAATGGCATCGCGGTGTCCGAGCAAGCCAGTCCAAAAAGCTGGTCGCCTTCATCGCCGCTATCCCTGTCGAGCTTCGGATTCGCACCAACGTACTTCATGCCGCTGAGGTCAACTTCCTCTGCATACACAAGAAACTCCGCTCCAAACGCCTTGCTCCCGTCCTCATCAAGGAGATAACCCGTCTCTGTAACTTGGACGGTGTCTGGCAGGCTATCTACACCGGCGGGGTCGTCCTTCCGAAACCTGTCAGCACCTGCCGATATTTCCACCGCGCCATCAACTGGCTGAAGCTCTACGAGGTCGGCTTTAGCCCCTTGCCGCCAAACAGCAAACCTCAGTTCCAGATCAGAAAATACGCCGTGCCGGAACGTACCTCGACCTGGGGACTGAGGGAGATGCAGAAGAAGGACGTTAATGCCGTACAGGATCTGCTGACCAGGTACCTCGCTAAGTACGACATGGCTGCCGAATGGGACAAGGCCGAGGTCGAGCATTGGTTGCTGCATAACAAGAAGGATGCTCTGGAGGAGCAAGTAGTCTGGTCTTACGTTGTCGAGGTACGCCTGATATCTGGTACTGCCTTCTTTTCCCGCTTCCAGTCTTGTTAACCAGGCTATCAGGACGCACATAAGAGGATAACCGACTTCATCTCCTTTTACTGCCTTGAATCCTCAGTAATAAACCATCCGAAACACAAGAATGTCAGGGCGGCCTACCTTTTCTACTACGCTACCGAGACGGGGCTCGCCACACCAGTCGACAAAGAGGCTCTCAAGAAACGTCTCAATGAGTTGGTATCCGACACACTAGTATACTGCAAGAAGTATAACTTTGACGTCTACAACGCGCTCTCGCTGATGGACAACGGGCTGTTCCTGGAGGACCAGAAGTTTGGTCCGGGAGACGGTCAGCTACATTATTACCTCTTTAACTATAGGGCAAATCCGATAGCCGGCGGCGTCGACAAGAGAAATCGCTTAGACACCGAAAATTTGAGCGGCATCGGGTAAGTCACCGTCAGACGGTCAAGCGGTCTAATAGCTAACTTGGATACTAGTAAAACGCAGATTTAGCGTTTATGCGAGCCACGGCAGCCATCGTTCTCTGCCGCAAAATCAAACCGTTATCGGGCAGTAAGCGCATTCAGGCTCTGTAGGTGGCATCAGGGGTGGTTTTTTAGTCGCTACTATAACAGATGCGTGGCGAATTGAGCGTCTACCGCTAGTCGACTGATGTCCTTCGAGCATCGCTTGCTGCTTAGGATGATTAGCTTCTCAAAGCAAGGAAATTTTACCCAGCTCGTTACGCCTCTCAGCCCAGTATTGTTGTCCTCCCCCTAATACTGGGGGCCGCGACGACGAATGTGACAAGAGGATGAAGAACAGTCTGTCTCACAAGGGCGATGTATTAATCTCCTGGAACCAACCTCCCGCACGCTATTGCCGGACCCACTACCGCTGTTGTCGTCATTGAACACCCCATTAATCCGTCCTCTCCTTATTGTTTCATGCCGTGGAATATTCAGAGAATGGCCCAGACAGCCGTTTCAAAGAAGAAGCAGGCGAGCGACGCACCCCCTGTCGTAGCCCCAATCTGGGATGTAGCCACTCAAGAGCCGTCCGTCGTACGATGCCGATATTGACTATACGTGGAAATTTTCCGGCTAGGGTACCCAGCGAAGCAGCTATGTATAGGGTTGCGAAAATGTCACGTCAATATCGGACTAAGGAAAATCATATCGACGCATAGGCACGGGATCTTGCATATACTTCAGCGGCTTTGTCCGTCCCGCAGGCGGGTCGATTTCTTGATTTGTGACGGCGAGGTTCTACTGGCCCACTCATCTCGATCCGAGCGCAGTAAATATCGAGTCAGGCATAGTATGTGCTGTCAAAGGAGCGCTTCTCCGCATGTAACCATCCGTACTCGACTCCTTGCAGTTCCCCGACGTATAATTATGTGTCAGGAATTTGATAATGGATAAATTTTGAGCCACCCACGTGGCAAATAGCCGCTGCGCGACCTAATAACGAGATTGGCGCCCGACAACGCGTGTGTCTCTTCGCACCGGCACCCCGGGGCCCTATATACCCACAATAGTCGCTGAATTACTGTATATACCGACCATGATGACCTTGGCACCCGGCATTGAGCTTGAGGATGTGTCTCGCGAGGATATCGTTCCAGAGCGTGACCTCTCCCAGTCAAACTGCTCAACACGACCGCCGCCTCCTCGTCCCTCAGCAAGCACCACCCCGGTCGTCCAACGACCGGCAGCGGCACCATGTGCCAGTACATGCTGCTCAAGTGGTACTGCCACAGCTGCGGGGCCTGGTACACGAGCGACGATGTCAAGCAGGAGGACTGTGAAGACTTCAAGTCGAACGGCAAGTGTGACAAGAAGGAAATCGTTAGGGAGGAGAGGTCGGAAGCTATCGGTTTCTGCGACGACTGCCCGCTGGAGAATGGCAACGAGTAGGAGACGTGTCGGACGCGCGCTTGTTTAATGCACCTGCTGGGGTGGATCACATATGACATCTGACTTTGGGTATCGCCGGCGGCGGTGTGCTCTAAAGCTTGCGCCGAGTTTAAGACAGCCGAATTGGGCAATATCTTTGCGCGAAGAGCGGCGCCGCCCGGATGATACTTTCAAGGGCGCGTGCACATCATATCTCGGTGGCATGGTCAGTTTGCCGGCTTCCTGGTCGACTGCGCGGTTATTTCTGCCAAGAATCCGCTTTTCTCCTACTACCGGCCTTCCCACTACCTCATGACTTTCCAGTATTCAGGAGCGACAAGCCGGCTAGTGGAAACTCGTGTAGCTCCTTCGACTGGTGGTCTCGCCGTCGTCTCTATGTCAGTCCGGTGGCGATAAGGCGCTGCTATCGACATATAGAAGAATAACCCGCTACTCGAAGGCCCCTACGCATACATGCCGAAAATCTTGACGTCGATTTCCTCGCGCCCATGCGGTGGTTGCGGAAGCCTAGTAGTTCCAGGAGTCCAGGTAGGCCAGGCTCTTGATTAGAGCAGTGTACGGGGCGAGTACAGTCTCATTCATATCGGCCTCATAGAGCACTCTGACATTGCGAGACTCGGACATAGAGCATCCTTTGGCCAGGGTAGGTCGCCGCTTCAGAAGTTATTCATCGAGGTTACGGTGCCACCATTGCTCGAAATAACCAACGCCATTAGAGAGTCCTCCCCATATCTTATACGCATTTGCCGCTCAAGGGCGGGTTATATGGCACTACGCTACTCAATTATATGAAAGACTCATATACCCAAGGGATGGGAAGCAGATGGTCTGCCCCCTTTATCTACCCCCTATATTATTCACATTCTCCAACACCTTAAGGATACCAAGATACGAGCGCGTCTTAGAGAGCCGATAGTGTGTTCGGTCCCACGGCGCTGGCTCCAGGTGATCCGAGGCCGTCGAATGTCTTTCGGCTGGCGCAATCGGAGGCAACCAATAGGGGGCTAGATGGGGATGCTACAGGCCAGAGCCGCCGGAGGTCTCCGCCGGTGCTGGCGTCGATAAGGCTGTAAGCAGACTCTAGTCTCATTTGCTCGGTAACGCCACTAACTCGTACCTACCAGCCCAGGCCAAGCCTCATTGTACATGCGGTGTTTATTCGGACATCCTAGCATTCCAGCAAGATATCATTCCTCGCACAGGCCCGCTATATCGTTCAAGTAGCTATGGTTCGACCAGCTAGGGTCGGAGCAGCCTGCTGGCGCATGGCCGATCTCGTTACGAGGCATTGGGGAACGCAAGCTCGAATAAGACGTGTCGTCTGGGATTCCCACGGGATATCGTCTAGGCATTGCACGAGTGGGCCCGATCTTGATCCAATAATTTAGCCTTATATACCTAGCAATAGGAAGGGGGACAAGCAGAAGCATTGGTGGCGTCCCGATAGCCGCTGATGGATCAAGAGAAGTCTTGATGGCCGTGCCGCTGCCGTATACATTCTTACATAGGACGGTGATGCAAAGAAAGCCCCAGATGACATAATGCGGGGTGGTACTTGGCCTAACCAATCAGTATCGCTGCGCAGCACGCAATTATCTAACTTAAACCGGAAAAGGCTTAGTGAGGGGCTACGCGCGGGGCAGCACTGTTGGGCAAGCTCTGTTAACTATCCACAGCATTTGGTGGGGTGATGTGAATTACTCCTAAGCTCACGGATCCTACAGTAACCTAGTGTACTGGTTGCAGCTACATGTCTATCACAAGCCCCAATAAACGGTAGCGTTTTGTGATACATGTAGTCGAGCTGTGTATCTGCGACAATATGAATCGAGTGCAATGAGGAGATCTCCTGAAAGCTGACGTCCGGTAAGATCATCAAGACTGTGGTCATCTGGGTTCTAGAAGATGTGTGCTTCTCCGGAAAAGGGGGCGAACCTTCTCGGGTGGAGCTTCAGTCATACATATTGGTAGGCAACGGGAGTGTGTATGTACAGCAAAGCAGACGATCGGTAGATGCAGTGGTACATATGAATGTATCCCCAAGAATTTAAGGATGTAGCTTAGACCTGAATCCCGAGCTTGGGAGATGGTGCCATGTTGCCATGACATTGTGGGACGATATTGCCAGAGGAAACTCTGGCTGGATGCCGACTTACGTATATATGACTCCCCGCCACCAGTTCGGATCCTCCCTACGCTTTGCCCTTCCTCTTCCTTCTCGTTTTCTACTCAGTGATACCCACCATAGCCCGCGTGTTCCCGTCTCCGTCAACCTACCACCTTGATATAGCTCGTGTCCTCTGCTCCTTCCATAGCAATCAATAACAATGGCTGACCAGCGGCCTGAGCCGTAAGTAGAATAATCAAGAACCCTCGAATCCGCGATAGAGGTTGCCACTTAGATAGGGGAGATGAAAGTAATCATTGCTAACAAGGGCCGTCTCGGTTCATAGCCTTCGCCTAGGATCTGTGGCGCCTAACTTCAAGGCCGAGACCACCGCCGGCCCCATCGATTTCCACGAGTTCATCGGCGATAAGTGGGTTGTGTTCTTCTCCCACCCCGAGGATTACACCCCCGTGTGCACCACCGAGCTCGGCGCCTTCGCCAAGCTCGAGCCCGAGTTCAGCAAGCGTGGCGCCAAGCTGATTGGTCTGTCGGCCAACACCTTGGGCAGCCACGAGGGTTGGATCAAGGACATCGACGAGGTCACCGGCGGCAAGGTCACATTCCCCATCATCGCCGATAAGGAGCGCAAGATCGCCTACCTCTACGACATGTAAGCACAGCAACACCAAACGTCCCGGGTTTCCACCGTATGTGTGTATGCTTGCTGACTCTACTGGCATGATACAGGATCGACTACCAAGATACCACCAACGTTGATGAGAAGGGCATCGCCTTCACCATCCGCTCCGTCTTCATTATCGACCCCAACAAGAAGATCCGCCTCATCATGTCGTACCCGGCCTCGACCGGCCGCAACTCGGCCGAGGTCCTGCGCGTCCTCGACTCGCTTCAGACGGGTGACAAGTACAAGATCACCACCCCCATCAACTGGGTTCCCGGCGACGACGTCATCGTTGCCCCCAGCGTCAAGAACGAACAGGCAAAGGAGCTGTTCCCTGACTTCCGCATCGTCAAGCCCTACCTCCGCTTCACTCCTCTGCCCAAGGAGAAGGCCACCGTATCGTAGGGAAAGATATGAAAGACTCGTCGTGAGAGCTTTATGGCTCAATGATGCAAAATATAGGATTAGGGAATCCTGATATGTGTCTAGAGCATCAGCTATCCTGCCTATAATAGTCACTATGAATGAAGAAAGGTTGAAAACATATTGTCTTAAAAGTCACCGGGCCATGTCAGATTCTTGCTGCCATTTTCCATCCATTACTCAGACATTTGATGTCAGATTATTCAATGGATTCAATAGAAGAACCCCCGTATGTTATCAGTGGAGGGCAGCTATCCGTAATCCGGATTGACAAGGTTGACCTGATATCAGAATTCATTCGAGACCAAGTACCATACCCGAGCCACGCTTACTCTCGTCCGAGATACTCGCAGGATTATAGGAACGGGTAGGCATTGCAGGGGACTTTATTTTGGTCCTCACATCCTGGAGAACCGGCAACTCGGGCCCGTCTAGCCTTGCGCAAAGCCGTTGAACCGTCTCAATGCCGACGCATTCTGATAGGTATGAAACATTGCTGCATTAAACAATTGTCTGACACGCAGGCCGCTGTTTACGTGCGAGTCGTAGGATGGCAAGCCTCCGAGCTCGATGACGCGCCAGTTGCTATTACCTATAGGGTGCATCTGGTTCGGCTGTCTAGGGGACTCAAGATCACACACGATTACGGTGTTCATATCTCGGAACCCAGAACTGTTCCCTGGCTGGTTGCCTGTGCCTGAATAAGCGATCTGATTATCTGCAATCAAGTGCAGTTCGTAGGATCTTTGCTGAAACCGGATTAGTAATTATATCAGGTGCAGTATGTATGTATGTGTGTGTGTGTGTGTGTGTGTGTGTGGAGGGGAAACCTGCACAACTTATTGTTCCTGCACTGAGGATGCATAAAAAAGCATTATTTGAAGTTCTTTTTGTTATAAAATGCCTCAGCCCTGTGAATCGTAGTAAGGCTTCTATCAAATCCCCACCGAGTCCATAGCAACAGAGACAGACACATTGTACATCCTAACAGGCAGCTCCAGGGTTGGCAGGTCCTATATGTAATACTTACCTAGATGGAAGACCCTCTGTATAGCAATATCAGACATACCGTATATCCCTTTCGACTTACATTATATACGTTCCTCTTGAAGATAACTATGGTATATGTACGTACGTAGTAAATCATCATATGACATCTTTCAACGGCTAACCTTTTATCCATGGATGTCCTTGGAAGTTGAATCAAACATTAGTAAGAGGGCACCTAGCCTAGAAGTTGAACCACTTTTTAGTCTAATATTAGCCCCGATATGTTTCAGCTCGACCCACCGATTACTACTAAGTTAGCCGCCCCCTTTTCTTTCTATTCTGTTCTCCACTATTCATATAATAACCAAACTTTCGTTGAATCTTCTCTCACTCGCATAAAAAACATGCATGCATACGCTCACCGGTACATATATGTGCGTATATAGATGTGTGTATGCAACTACATTACAGAGTTCGACGGGTCAGGTTGCATCTACGCCCTGACCGATTACTGTCCCCGCACCACACAGGCGCAGGGCTATCCACATCCACATCGACATCGCCGTTTGACGCTGCAGCCTGCCAAGGCAAAAAGAGAGGCAGAGTGCCTATCAGGGACCCTTTGTGGACTTCTTCTTTACCGCTCTATTCTACTTTCCACACGTGCGCATTGCATACACACACAGATCACAGATCAGGCATACCCTAGAACCACATCGCGCATACATAGACGCTGCGCACATATCTTCCGTATCCACATCCCTCATCAAACGCCAACTCAAAGAAGAAGGGTGGAAACCCAGCACCGGACGAGGCGAACAGCCTAAAAAATTACTTACATATCGCGACCGACGCTCATTGCTCAATCAAGGACCGTGTCCGAGGTCTAGGCTCAGAGCTGACGAATTATCTGACAAGGTCCGTGGAATTCATGTATGTATGGTTTGCTTATTGTCAAATGTCGGTGTCAATGTCAATGTCGATGACGATGTCGCTCAACTTCCCCCGACCCCAAACATGTTCAGAACCCTATGTGCCGTATCGGCAGCGGCGGCCTGCTTGTCAGGGTTTCTTCAAGAACCATTGCCCTGCCTAGCCTCCCGAGTCCCCTTTCTTCCCCTTGTATTTAACACGACACTGTCCGAGCTTTGTCGTTCCTGGCGGAGCCGCCAACTACACCATACGAGCGAACCCCAGTCCTAGCCCCGGCTCCGATCCCTGTCTTCCGCGCGCGTACCTTGAGTCAGTGATCCTGTGCAGAAGTTGGGAGTAAATGTCGTTCTTCTCTTCTTCGTCTTGGAGTCAAAGAAAACATCTCGTTCTGTACACCTATTTGGGGGGGGGGGGGGGGGGGGGGGGGGGGGGGGGGGGGGGGGGGGGGGGGGGGGGGGGGGGGGGCGGGGGGGGGGG